>JAMKCH010072188.1:0-91409 GCA_023653785.1 Ophioderma brevispina
CTTCCAAACCCAGGGCATCAATGACAGAGGATTAAAAAACAATAGGGGTCTTTGGGTGAGAAATAACCAATTGCCCCAAAATAGGGTTTCGGGTGACATTGCAAAATTTTTTCAAACCAACAATGGGCAGTTTTTGGGTTGAAATTTGCAATTTTCTAAAAAATAGAAATCTTTTTACTTTTTTTATTCCCCCCTTTTTTCCAATATCCCCCCCCCCCAAAATAGGGGTCTTTGGTTGACTGTGGAACTTTAAAAAAAAAATAAGGGGAGTTTGGTTGAGATTTTCACATTTATGGGTCACTGGGTGACACCGATGCTGAAAAGGGGAGTCTTAACTAGCCTTACATACGCGTCCCTCCAAGATGGGATTGCCCCCACCCCGGCACTTTTTGGTATGCATGTAAAGGGTACAAATGAAATTAAAATATTTGGTTAATTTTTTTTCTTTCAAATTTCAAATTATGTTTAGGCTGCCAGCAATAATTATTGTAGACTAGAATTTGTGGCAGGTCTAGCTTTTGCGATCACTGTATTAATCATACACCAAGACCACACAATATGGCCTTCTGGATGGCCTTTGGCCGATTACTCTGTTGTGCAGTACAGTTCCTGATAAAAATAGCTTCTTACATGATTTTTGAGGGGTTACATTGGCCTTTTTGATCTACAACCTCGTCCCCCAGCTCACCTAAAACGTGGAGATTTTTATATCATCTGAACTGTTTCCCTTAATCCATGTGTACCTATCTTACGTGCAATCCTGTTGGCATACTGCAAGAAATTCGCAACAGAAATTACAGCACAGTGGTCTATGGAACCGTGGGAAGCAAGCATTTTGCTTATAACACATACCTGCAAGATCAGAAATCAAATAAAATTTTGTGAATGACTTTTCTAGGATTCTAGTGAACCACAAATAAAACAGCTGCTGGAATTGCGTAAATCCACTTTAATGTTTGATGGGGTGAGCTAGGGGGGGACGACACTGAGACGTTATGTGCCTTTTGGAAATAACTAGATGGTGGGAGGGGAGGAGGTGAGGGAGGGAGATGGTACTAGAATAGATACCTTAAGGAAAAAATAATAACAGTTACCACACCACTACCGGATCAAAACCTGCACGCGTAGCCCGATGATTTGTAAAGCCCCAGAACTGACAAATAATAACGGTTTATTTTGCTGTACTTCACATGCACGATTTAAATCTCAATTTTCGTCCGCCAAGAACACGAATATTCAAAATCAATTTTTGTTAACATATGGTAGAAAAATAACTGGACAACATTATATCAACAAATAGAGACCAAAATGGATTTTTATCGATTACATTTTGGAGCAATTTATTTATGTTACTCATTTCAATATGAAAAGTAAAATTTGTTACTCAACTTTTAACGATATTTTTTTTTTAATTTTTTAGGTTTTTTCTTTTTTTAAATTTGTTATTCTATTGAATGGAATCTCCTCTAATAAATAGTTTAAAAATCGCTCATAGAACCTCTTTCGTTCATAGAAATAGACCGGAAGTACATGCTATTTTAATGGGGGCACAGAGATGATAACGAACAGCAGTTGTTTGACCGATTCAACCACACTCGCGTGACTGCGGTTCGTGCAGTTCTTGTGGCACCTAGCAGCGCGGTGCGCAATTGGTCAACTATGCGCCGAACTACATCGTAGCAGTGCTGCGTGTACGCTGTGTGTTCGTCACACGGTTCTATTTTTAGGTCGTGTGTGCTGAGCGGTGTAATTAAAACCAACAATGTTTTTGAAATCGAAATCACTGATGTAGCCTATAAGCCCGAATTTGAAGTGGAGATAAGTTTTGTGTCTTAGGCACATTTCCGACCAATTCTGAGTAGGTTATTGTGTCTTGCAAGAAAACAAGTTAAAATAAAAATATGGTCACTTTAGTCCTCGGTTTTGGAAACTAGCTAAATCCTGGTCTAATCCTCCTCAGCTTTAGGACTAAAAAGGGGTAAACAACAAGTTTGTTAATCTTTAGCCGCGCCCACATTTATTTTGAAGCACTTTTAACCGCATCTTTTTTTTTTATTTCATGAAGTGAGAAATTTTTGACTTCTTTTATTATCGTTTACAATAATGCCTCCTTGTTTTAAAATGTTTCATTTTGTTTGTTGTGGTGTTGTTATATTGTTGTTTTTAAATGGTTTGCGACGTCTTAACTGGGGTCCTTAATTAACTTATGGCCTACATTTGGCATGTTGGAGGCTCTCTTGTGGTAAATCCTTTTAAAATAATTTTTTAAAAAGTCAATAAATAGGCCTAAATGCATTTCGCATTGAAATTTGTCGGGAATTGGTAGACCTATAACCTTTGTTTTGTTTCAATTTTTGTTTTTTGACATGTTTCTTGATTTGTTTGCTTTTTGGGGGTTTGCTTTGTTTTTGATTTGCCTTTTTGGTTTTGGCTTTGTTTGTTTTTTTCGTGTACTTGCTTTGTATTTTATTGTCTTTTGTGTGTGTGTGTGCCTTATTTGACCGTCATTCTTTAAGTTTATTCCATTTCGGAAATTTTTGAAAGAAAACTATGCTGCGGTTTGTTACCATAGACTTTATCGTAATTCGTTGTCCACTTGCCGCACAGCACATAGGCCTACTCAAAATTCCCTGAACTTTGCCAGCGTGAACTTGCATTGAATACACGCACCGGATGTTCACTCTCGGCTGCGCGGTACTAAAATGACGATTGGAATTCTACATTACGCGCTCATGCCTGATTTGATCCGGTAGGTGTGTGAACAGTTACACACACATATTCGCGGTTTGTGAATGGGGCCAAAGGTCAACATGAGGTCACCAAAGTCACATTAGTCACCAACATGTCACCCCACCCAGCCCCCTCTTTTCCACCAAGTTTACATCATTGTAGCCTTACGGAACTCATACTGCATGCAATAGTATTAAAGGATAACATTTTTATCACGGACACACACACAGATACACGGACCAGAGTCATCCCTAAGTGCCTTCTGCAATTCTGCGAAGACACATATACGGGTATAAATTAAAATGCCATACTTACAGAGTAACTCATGCAGCATTCGTACCAAAATCCTGTAGAAATGTTGCATCACTCACCAAGATGAATAAGCTGAGTTCGGTCCCTGATTGTGAGTGACGAACAATTTTGACATCCCGGTGGAATTTTTCTATCACCTGCACCAGACTACTGAAATCCCCGGGTACGCATCAGCTGAGAAGAGAGAGATAGCACAAATTTGAAAGTGTCAGGCTCAGCATAGAAATTCTTTCTGCAAAGTGCTAAGGGGATTTGTTCTTTTGTGCTGTCAACCGAGACCGTCTATATGAAGTTACTTCCTTGTGTGTCAAAATGATGGTGTATAAAACCGTTGTTCAATTTAAACGAATAAGCAGTCATTTTAGAGGGTGATCATTCTCTCAAAAATTGTAAATCATCAAATTTTCCTACATTAAACATTAATGAAAACAATTCACTATTTACCATTACACGGAGAGAGGACTCACGAGGTGAATATGTATGTGACATATAATTCATTAAAATTGCACTGACCCAAACTGGATTCAAGAGAGAATACTTGAAGTGTCTGAGCAACACCAGATTGGATAATGCTTGTGATAGAAATTTGCTCAAGCCATAGACAAGCATCTAGGTACGTGATGTGGGACTGAAAAACAAATGTTAATTCTATTTTACGCCTGCAGTTATAAGCTCGGCAGGATGGAAACAGTCATCATTGCAATTCAGATATTGCTTCAAAATGATTACATTTAGTGACTTTAAACAAAAGAAAATGATTTGCTTAATTTTTTTTATCAAGAGATAAAAGTCACTCTGGGAGCAAATTATCAACGGTCAAAATTTCCAAAAATTGCTGTTGTGACCTCATAACTTGTCGAAGACACTCCGGAAAATGTCCTGATTTGAGAACTAAAATAATTGGATTCATTGTAAAATAATGTATTATTATATCAAAGTTAACTAATATGAAGGAATGAGTGAGTGATTGGGGTTAAAACCAAAGGATTAAAAGGGATGAAATTTAAGTTTTTTTAAAAGTGTGGCTTCTGAAGTTCAGAAAATCCCAGCAACAATTTGTAGAGCATCCCAAATCATTAATTGAATTCTCTGCTACAGAAAGTCTGTGTACCATATTACTATTTTTTTAAGAAAGTGAAGATCTTGGAAAATGTATGACATTTACTGGCATCATGGAATTGAAGTCTGATTGCATGTATGACAATTGTCCAATTGAAAATTATCATTATTATGCCATAACCTCCAAGGCCTGATTTTCCATAGATTCTGAACTGCAGACGTGCTGCAGGGATGTGGACGTAATTAGCATGGTACATTTGCCTTAATGTATTGGGCAAGGTCTATCATAAAAGACCATGTCAACAAGTTTAACAGTGATAATAGTACTTCGGATGACCCATGCTTGACGTTAAGCTGAGATAGTAAAAAATGCGGTCACATTTTTGGCCGATATATTTTTACTATTGCAGTGAGAGTGGTTTGTGGATATGACGTAGGAAAGCGGGTGGAGGGGAAAAGACATGGTGAGAGTGATACCCAAAATTGACTAGGTGTGATGGTTGAAATATCATCAAAAAGCTATCACGAAGTAAAGATGTACTCTTCCATACAGTGAGTAGAATGGGACATACATCTTTCACTGATTGATATTTCTACCATCATACAAATTTATGGCAATTAATTTATATTTGTTTAATATCACTCGTACATAAATTTCATATCTTACAAATAATGTTGCCTTCATGTTGTTGAAGATGTTGATGATGACAAATAAAGTTGTAATATGATAATTGATATTTTCCCCCAAGTTCTAGCCCTCCGTGGGAATAAGCCCAACCTATTTTTGAGTAAGCTCTTCCATGGAGGTGAGCTCATTGGGATTATACCAGAGTTGGAAACAGCTGTGGCATGCAAGGTGCATGCACAAGGAGGAGGTAAAACAATTGTGACTAAATCACACATATTTGAAATTCATTACACTCTTTGGTGGTACTATAAGGTAGCACAATCGTCACTTGCATTTAATTCAAAGTTTAGAGTATGGTAACAAGCCCATACACTGGATTTATTGGCGGTGCGAGACTTTAAAAATGAGTACTTTTTTTTAAATTTGGACCTAACCCCCTAAAAATTTTCTTATATTACACTTTATTAGACACTAAAAAGTTGACTTTATAGTCAATTTTCTCAAAATTTCCTTAACTATAATCTTAAAAAAACCAAGTGGACTTTTTGCCCCTTTTTGAATTTGAGGTTGCAACTGCACCCGCTCCCCTTTTGACTTTTTTTTTTTGCATTTTGGAATTAAAATTGTAATGTACCATTTCTTGAAAATAGTAGACTGTGGACCTATTTTCAGGACCTTGTGACATAATCACGGTAATGCGACTGACAATGCACCTATGGGTCAATATATTGTGACTGACCTTTGGCTTCCGAGATGGTACCATGTGTCACCATATGGCAAAAAATGGCACATCCATGATGCACCATTCCTGGGGGAAGGGTATGGTAAGGTACTTCCAATAATTTGAAAAAAAACCTGGTTTCTAGATCAAAATACCTTGATTTTCGACCGGAAAACCTGCTTTTTCAGGGAAAACTGACTTTTCAGCAAAAAAAAAGTTTCTCAATTGAGAAACCGGGTTTATTTGGTCAAGATACCAGGTTTTTCAAATCGTGTTTTTTTTTTTAATCACGTTTCTCAACTAAAAACTGTTTTTTCAAATATGGTTGATAAACCAGGCATTTTGATTGGCAAAAAATGGTATTCAATCGAAAAACTAGGGTTTCTCAGCGAGAAACCACGTTTTTTGATCAAGAAATAGATTTTTCAAATTATTGGACATTAAAACTGCTAGTCTGCTACAGACCACTGCATAATATTTAGCCAAAATTGGTCACTATGATATGATTATGGTCTTGTGTGTGTGTTAAACGAGCACACATTAGAAGGAAAAGAAGTGTCCCATTCACACAAACTTCCCTTCGCCAACACACCCAAGTCTTAAAGGCTGACTCGGAGATTTCCCGATGAGGGTGCACTCAATTTTCAAACATACCGATTTTTGTTGCATTGTGTACATAATACTTGTCCATATTCAGGCCCGTAGCCCAGGGGGGGTGCGGGGGGTGCGACGCCCCCCCCAAAAAATGACGAAAGGTCCCCAGCTTTGCATGTTTAAGGTCCGTGCATTTCAAATTAAAGTTTGTCATTATAGGGTTGTTGGGCATTGTATATGGAATGAATAAGCGGCTGTTTGTTAACAATCGCATGAAGATTGCGTGTTTACTTATTTTAATGTTTTTTTCTCACGCTTGTACGATATTATTTCTCCCTTAACCCCCCCCCCCCCATCCAACACCCATACCCCCCCCCCCCCACTATCAGAATTTGGAGACGACGGTTGAAAATGTGTGGTACGCAAAAGGTCGCTTCTGGCAAATCCGCCACCCCCGCATAAAATCCTGGTACGGGCATGGTCCATATAATAATCACTGTGGTGAAATACTAAGCTCAAATCAAAGTCGTTCATATAGAAAATCACAACTTTGTTATAAAATTCCGGATCCGGAAATGTTGTTATACACGGTATACCATGGCACTGTTATAGTATGCATAAATGTTTACTGCATGAAAACAAAATGTCCGATTCATCTCTAACTTTGGAATTACGCATTTTAGGTTTCTATCTTTATTTCTAGCTGTCTATTTTTAATATCTACACAAAAATATTATATTTCAAAATCTCTGAGTCAGCCTTTAATTGAATCCCTGATCACAGAGATGCCAACATTGGAATTTAAAAAAAAGGGAGATTTTGCGAGGGAGCGCTTGCGCGACCGAGCCCCTCACAGCCGTGGGTTCAGGGGCAATGCCCTGGTCGGGTCAAGGGGGCGAAGCCCTCAAAGCTTCTGTTTTTCTATTGCTTTAAAGCACTTTGAAGCCCTTAAATACAGACATGCCAACTTTGAAATACAGCTTTCAGTATTCCACAGACCAAAAATCAGTATTTATGACCCAAAAAATGACAAAAGGTTAATGTAAAAGTCTAGACTTTAAAAGCTCATAACTTGAAAACTAAGCTACCTATATACATATGGACTGCATCATGAGATAGAGCTCTTTAAAATACAGCTTTTCCAGAAAAAATGGACAGAGCTCCGCCGTCCGACAGCCCCATTTAAGGAACTGTCAGTAGAAACTAAGTCCATCTGATAATTATTTTTATATTACATGAAAAAGGAGGAAAGTCCAAATTTTGAAGGATCATAATTTGACAACTGCATCATAAGAGAGCTCTATGAATAACTCTCCTGAAAAAAATCCGCCATCTGACTGTCCCCATTTAAGGAACTGTCAGTATGAAAATGAACACAATCCACATGGAGAATATTGTTTAAAGGCTGACTCAGAGATTTTGAAATATATTTTTTGTGTAGTAGTAATTAAAAATAGTCATCTAGACAAAAGATAGTCACCTAAAATGCTTAATTCCAAAGTTAGAGATGAATCGGAGTTTTCGTTTTCAAGCCATAAACATTTACGCACAGTATAACAGTGCCATAGGATACCGTGTATAACGAAAATTCCGGATCCGGAATTTTATGAGGAAGTGGTTATTTTCTTTATGAAGGACTTCGATTTGAGCTTAGTTATTTCACACAACGATTAGTATATGGACAAGCATTATGTATATGCAAAAACATGAGTTGTTTGAAAACTGAGTGCGCCCTCATCGGGAAATCTCTGAGTCGGCCTTTAAGTACAGTAGCACTAAAGTCTAAACTTTAAAGGCTCATAACTTGAAAACTAAGCTACCTATGCACATATGACCTGCATCGTGAAGTAGAACTAACTCTTTAAAATACAGCTTTTCCAGAAAAAATGAACAGAGCTCTGCCGTCTGACAGCCCCATTTAAGGAACTGTCAGTAGGAACTAAGTCCACATAGAGTATTTCTTAAAAAGTACATGAAAAATATCAAGGCCTGAACTTTTAAAGCTTGAAAACTTAAAAAAAAAACAAAACTGCTATAACAATGCATTGTTTGTTGGTGTATCCCTTTGCATTGTTGCAGTTAAGTGTTTTAAACTAAAATACCATCAGAAGACATTTAGCATACAGCAGTTAAATGGTTAAATCAAAATATTAATGGTCATGTGTCGTATAGTGGGACACCCTAGCGTTACATCATGGAAAATCAAGTAAATTCATCAATTTCTATATTTGATAGCATAGCATTAAAATGATGTACAACACTATAGTAAAACCATACATTTTCTGAAAGCTGAAGGTGTAAGGACTCTATATTTGCAATGATGACATTGATATACAGGGTGTGCAAGAAAACATACAGGGTGCAAAACCAAAAAAAACATTTTTTCACTTAATATGTTACCTGATGAAAAATCTTTTAGACAAGTATAAAGTACCTGCAAGATAATTATATATTATTATAGGCAGAACTATAGGCTTTCAAACCATATCAAATTTGGTAAATTCAGCTTTTTGGACAAGTGACATACAGGGTGGCCAAAAATGGACACATTTTTGGCGAAAAATAACATGCGTTACGCCGTTTATTAAGAAGTACAAAATGATCCATATAAAACAGTAAGAAAGCATTTGTACTTGCTTAAAATCTTCAGAAAGAAACAAGATCTGGACAGGTAACAAGTTTTTGTACAGGGTGGTATGAAACTGTAGATATCAACTTGTAATGATGCCCATATTTACGTATACTTATTTTTAGGCCTAGTACCTTATAATCAGTACTTGTTGTGGGCTGAGGGTCCTTTAATTGTAAGAAATTTTAATCAGTTAATGTATTTAACATTAACATGTACTACAGATGACCATACACTTCAAATGTGAAACACATGTATACAGGGTGTGTTCACAATTAATATTGTACATGTATTATGCGTATATAAACACTTATGTCATCATATCAATGTGTGATAGAGTTGTTGGCCTTTGAAGTCTTGAACATCAATTCCAACATTTATATAAATACACTTCTATTGGAACCGTACTCATATGATCTTTCTTAAACAGCCAGGGGCGTCGTAACACAAAGAAAGTGGTACGGATACGGGGGTATGGGTGTTTACCCCCCTCGGGGATCCAGGGCAATCCCCTGGTGGGGTATAGGGGCAACGCCCCTTAAGCGCGATTTTCGTAATTTGAGATCATATATTTGTAAAGGAAGTTAATAGGACTACTAGTCAAAGGTTGTAGTATACGGGGCAGAAAAGAAAATTGGACCGTAGCCTACGTGTACGCTGTTGTGGAGACGAAGAAATGGACTTTAAAAATGATGATAACCAAAAAAAAAATCACCAGGTTCATTTTCTGCTGCCTTGCTCTCCTTTTTTTTCCTTTTTTTTCCTTTTTTTTTTTTTTTAGGCAAAAAAGTGGTACGGACACATCCGTAACGGTTTCCGACGCTCGTAACAGCAATCCTGATCTGTTTTGTATTTTTTATTTTAGTATCAATTACTGACCATCGTCTCACATGCGATAGGCATATCAATGACGAAATTGAGTTAATTAGTACATTAATTAGTGAATTGGTAACTACTTATGTGGCATTATTTTAACTAGTTGAAAAGGAATACTTTGTTTGGTCATTTGATTTAACTTTGGTTGATTGACTTAAACATTTAGTTTGTTGGGTCATGCTTGTGTAGTTTTTGAAAACGATTTGCATTACTTGCGGGCTGCTTGTTAATATTAATTAATCAAGTTAATTAATCATTAATAGGGGTGAATTGGGGATTTCAGTACTGGATTTTATCTAAGATATGTATGAACTGTGCAAGAGAAACTCTCCAAATCACTAGTTGTTTGCATTTTACATGAACATTGAAAAATAGTAGCCTTCCAAACCCAATTCCCATAGACTTTAACACAGGAGGCTGCACCGCGGCTCCTCCACAGTTGACTTTGTTATCATTTGCTTAATTAAAATGAACAATGACAAAACGTATGTGAAAACATGAATGCATTTTTTGGAAAAGAAGAAATAGGCTTTAAATAAGCCCAAATTTATGACAGTTGGACAATTATTTACTCTTGTACACTTTGCTAAACTCAAAAAGTTAGTGCCGATGTAACGTCCTCCCAAATTCAGGTGTCCCACTATACGACACATTACCATAATTGAGTGAACCATCCGAAAGTCGGAAGAAAAACGATGTCGGAAACAGTTTAACACACTTTAAAATTGAAAATCTTTCAAATCTATGGTTCTTTTATTGCTCTGAAAGATTTGCCCTCTTTCTCTTAACGTTTATGTTCTTTTATTTATTTATTTTCTTTCATTAAATCTACGGAAACTCTGCAGATTTGCTAGCAAAATCGGGAGACTGGAGAAACACACAAAAACACGAAAACCGTGGAGTCTCCCGCGGAAAACGGGAGAGTTGGCAGCTCTGTGAGCACTCTCCTAAAATGAAAGAAAATATACTTAGAGGCCGACTCAGATATTTCATGAGGAGGGCGCCCTCAATTTCCAAAAAATCGTGTTTTTTTGCATGTACGTAATGCTTGTCCCATAGACCTAATGCACCTGTTGAAATTGCTAAGCTAATCGAATTCCTCATATAAAAATCACACTTTGTTTTATAAATTCCGGATCCGGAATTTGTATACACCCTATCCTATGGGACGTACTAACTACACATAATGTATTACTGCATCAAAAAAAAAATCCGATTCATCTTCAAAGTTCGGAAATTGTGCATTTTAGGTTGCTATATTTAGTTCTAATTGGCTATTTTTCATTATTACACACAATAATGATATTTTGGAAATCTTGATTCAGACTTTAAACTCTAAGTAAGAATTGATCTATTTACCTAAAAAGCCCCCTTTTTATAGGCAGTGTACGCCCATAATGATAGACGGGATTTCTATTCATTTGTTGTCGTTAGGTGGCGCCCTCCCGAGCTCTACTAATCTCGTTTCATAATGCTACGTGGCCCTTCACGCGTGTCTGCCTTTCTCGTTTAATATACCATGCACACACTGGTGTGAGAATTACAGTGAGGCATTATAGAGGGCGCCAATCATTTCTCTAGGGCGTACACGGCCTTTAAGGTTGCACCAGGAAAGTAATAATAATATTACTTTTAACTTCGGACCTTTTGGTGAAAAGCTGACATTTTATTAGAGGATGCATTGCCCCCCAAATAGTGACAAAAATGCGCCTAAGTGTACATCGACAAAATTAAAAATTCATCCTCATGTTTCAAGGAATGCTTTTCTTTCTTTTTTCCTATTTTTCTTCTTTTGCTTACTTTGCAGACCTCTTGAGTGCCTTCAAATCTCCTTCAAATCTGTTCAGCATTAATTCGACCATTCCTGGCTATTTCCATGTTTTGGCAGACTGATGATATACACTAGTGCACAATATGAACAATCAACATGTTGAAATTGGGTTGTTCAATATTGGATGGGATCCTACAAAGGGTCTAGTGCTGGAATTCCGCTAATGGCCTTGTTCCCAGGAGCCCCTATTTAAACCAAAGCAAAATTTTGGTCTGAAAAAACTTTTTTTCTCATTTATTCTACATGTATGAAATCTTCTGAGTTGAAATGTTGTCTTTGTTTTTTGATGTTCAAGCAAAAGTGGCCCATTTTGGTCCGACAAAATATCAATTTTACAGTATTCTGTGGGCGTAAACTCATATTTTAAGCTCTCAATACTACTACTACTACATAAACCACAGTTTTGAATATGTTTTATCCCCGTCAACGGGGTGGCCGGATTACCCCTCACATTTGAGCCACTGCCCTTACTCCCTCCTTTCACGTCACCCGATTCAATGCATCCTCCATCTCAACCCAACCCCTACTCTCCTCCTCCACTTGTTTTCTTCCATGTCTTCTTTGGACGTCCCCTCCTCTCAAACCACTCACTCTCGAACTCAAAAGGGGGGGGGCGCGGGCTTCTTATCACATGCTCATCATCCTGTGCCTCACAAGCGGTGTGGGGGGCGGCGCAGGAGCGCGACGGGTACACTCTTCGCCGTCGGGCCAACCGGTCCACGCCTTTTCCAAAACCAACATCTGCATCAAGTCCTCAGTCTCATCCTTTGTCCATCAACTTCACACACACATCGCTCTCTCATTGCTCCTCTGTCCTCCTCACAATCCCGTATCATGGGGGGGGGGTGGGGGGTGGTCGCTCGGCACCACGTCTCACTCCTACAGCATCCCACCTGATCTCACACACTCTTATACACCATTCCCTTTCATCTTCAAGGATTCTTTTTCCCATGCCACAACTCCCCACATTCCCTAAACTTCTCCCCCCTCCTCCACCCACCCTACTGTACCTCACTCTCTGCTGTCACCGCACCTATCGCTATCTCACTTCCCACCACCCCCACTAACCTTATCCCCTAAGTATGTGAACTCCTTCACTGACTCCACCTCATCACACAACTTTTCTCCTGTTTCCACCCCTCCCTCCAGCCTCCCTTCTCAACTCTTCTGCACCCAAATCTCTTGCCAAACTAGGGGGCACTCTCATTCATCTTTGGATGCCTTCTCCCATGGAATCCAGTGCCCACATTTCTCACACCACACGAATTTGCTTTTTACTCTCTTCCCACATCCCCACCTGGGTCTACCTTACTTCGCTACCACCTCCCTCTCTGCCCCACTCACCAGCCTTTTGTCTTTCCAAGGTTTTACCTTCAGAACCCTTACTCTCGAAAGCCTTCTCCCTTTCCCAACACTTCTCCCTCATTCCCTCCAATGTCCACTCATTAAACAAGTCCCCGCATACAACATCTCACTCACAACCTTCTTTTGCACTCTCTGGTGACTACAATCAATCAACAATTGCAAAATCAATGGCGAAAGTACAGAACCTTGAATTGCACACCCACCTTACCGTCAAACTCCTCGGACAAATCAGACCCCCACTCTAACTTTGTTTTGGCTCCTTCATACAAACTCATCACTGCTCTAACCACTACTTCTGGTATCTCTCTCTTCCTCATCGCCCACTCCATCACTTTCAGATCAAACCACAATATTAGTGTGTGAAACTTTTACAAGTGAGGTGCATGTCAAGTCATTAATCAGGTGAAAACTTATATCGTTAAATTGGGTCTTTCATATCAACTTTTTAATCATTCAATTTGCCATATATGTGGGAATTTATTTTCTGTACTTTTGTTTCTTCACCTAAAATACGGCAAAAATGATTTGACATTTGGGGCCAAGTGGGATGGCCCGATTAAGGCTTATAGTGAATTTGCTATTTAACACAGAAATTCAAAAACAAATCATAAAAATAGATTTTTTGTAGCCTCTGTACCAGTTATGTCGCAGGTGATACGGCCAAAACCAGCCTAATACGGACACATCCGTTATTTTAGTCATTACTGTCCATATTGGACACATACTACAATGTAATTCAATGGAGATGCATATCCTTTGAATACGGCTGTTTTCTTCCGTTTCTATCAGTTTTTCAGTTGAAAAATATCACTTATGAGAATTCTATGTGGCTAACTCCACATGACTGACGGTACAAATTAAGCTTCTTTTAGTTTTTCAAAAGCATCAGAAAAATCTGCATGGCACAGCCCCAAAGGGTCAACCTCAAAGCAAGAGAACATGTCATATTTTAATTTAAAAAAAACCAAATTGAAACCACATCGTCCCTGTGAGTGCAACAAAGGTTCCGTACTGACATTTTGGTTACATGCCTTTTTGCTGATTTTGTTAGACAGGTAAAAAACACAAAGTTTGAGCCTATGTTCCAGTCTCAAATCAAAGTAGAACATTTTTATGAGAAGAAAGAAGACATTAAAAAACAAAGGAAAACAAGGAAATTTGAACTAACATGGCGTTTCCTGCACAATGACAAATATGCAGATACGACTTTGTTGCACTCCCCCCCCACATGACGAAATGTTTTACACATGTATTGCCTTTATGGTTGCACTTTGAAGGAGCGGACTGATGGGACAAAAAGTACATCATCTTTTTTTGAAAAAGTAGATTCTTGTAAAAACTATTTGTTTTCATATGAGATTTATTGGCAATGGTTTGTTAAAATTAAGCAGTGATACATAAAAATTAGTAACCATTTGATCAATAGATAAAACTGAATTCCAACTGTGCCTATCAAAAGTGTGACTGAACGGGACAATTTCTACATTGTTCTTTACTGCAATGCGCAATTACTTTTTGGATTTATTTTGCCCAAAAAACTTAAAATAATATCAAAACTAATTCACATATGATATTACACATCATTTGATACTCGTCATGTGAAGGGAGTCCAACTCAAATATAATGCACTACACTCAGTACCGATAAAAGTTATCACTTCAAGATTTAAACCATGATTTGTCTGACAGGTGGAAATGTAATTGTCAAATGACATTAAATAACTCTTGTTGGCCAGAATTTTGTGTAGAACATACTGAAGTAAAAAACTAAGAATTTCTAACTTGAAAATCTTCCCCGTTTGAATGTACCTGAAAAAGTGCCCAAAAATAAAAATTAAAGGGCTGGAGACAATATATTTGTAATTTTGTTTAAAATTATCATCAAATGGATATGCCAAGTTATTATCCTCTCGAGAATGTTAATTTCTTAATTCAAACAGGGGGAAAAACTTCTTAATCATCATGCCAAAACATGAGGATGATACTGACGGTGATGAGGGGACAGAGGGGTCAAACGTGACTGATGGGACACATTTTGAGATGGAATATTTTTCTTTACTAAAGATCAGGGAACAATATTTATGTGATATGAGACCAGCTGGATAGAAGATAGATTAAACGTGAGAATGAGAAATATTACCTGTTAGTATAAAAAATACATAGGGCCGCGGACCGCTTGTGTCGCCTGCCGTCGCGTTTGTGAATGATCGGCCAACTGACCTTCGACCTTGATATCTGACCTTTGACTCATGACAAATGAGGGTTTGCATTGTAAACTCCCCAAGTGCTAAAAAAACAAAAAACCACGTTGGATTCCAAATTGAACTTCAACTTTTCAAATTGAGGCAATTTTAAATTTCAGACTATTTTACAACTTGACCTCACAGGTACCTATTGACCTTGGTAGTGCCCTTTGACTTCAACAAATGAGGATCCATGTTGCAACCTATGACTCAAGTGTGGTCTCAATTGAACTTCAACTTTCAAATGAGGTCAATTGTACATTTTAAGCCTATTGACAACTTGACTCAAATGAACTTTGACCTTGGAGTGACCTTTGAACTCACAGTAAGGTAAATGGGAGATGCATGTTGCAATGTGACCACGTGCGGTTTAAATCCATCAAGTATGTGGATATTACAAGCAAATGTTAACTTTTTCACAACAGACATACCAACAACGTGGACAAAGTGATCCCTATGTGTCTTCCTAGCCTAATAGAAGGGAGGCGACACAAAAAATACCTAACTTTTTAATGTTTTGCGTGACTGACGGGACATTCAAAACCTGTACCTCAAACCTACAGTATCCATAATGATATTCTACGGGTTTAAATTTCATCTTGGATTGTTGCAGAGGTAACAAAGCGGCTATTAAACAACAATTAAAAAAATGGAGGATGGCCCACAATTTTCAAATTCCACACCGGGCTTATCATATCTTCACGAGAAAAGAATAGTAAGGTATGAAATGAATATGAGGCAAGGTCGTCGTCCCAACGTCCTAAAAAAGTGAGATTTTGTATCATAGTGACCGTGACGTTAGCCTTAGTAATCCAGTGTACATAATCATAATTTTGAATTCGGGCGTATCTAGGAAATTTGCAATTTCTTCAGAAAATAATGAACAACTGGCCTAATAGGGACCGTAGGAAACAAGGCATGATAATAACACAAAACCGCAAGATCGGAAAGTGAATATGATAAAAATGATCAAGAAAAGTGCTCCTTTGTCAGATGTTTAGTGACAGAAGGAGATTTTTCGAGGATAAAAACAATTCTCTCAAATTGCACTTGTATGGATTGGTTGTAGACCCACTACCGAGAATGTTTCAAAGGTTTATTGGACAAAACAAGCACGAAAGAAAACCGCCCAAACCTTGTTTTGAACTGGCCTTGGCCTGCAATCCTTATTGTCCCTATATGGAAATAAGGCCTTTAATTCTGTCGGTGCTCGACCGAATTACATCATATATTAAAGGTGCATTTGTGCTTCTAGAACATTATGTTTTTATTCATTGTTCACTAGATATCCTTGAGAAAAGCTATTCACAACTTTGTGATCCGACTTTGCGGTTTTGTGTTCTGAGCAAATGAGCAGTTCCCCCATAGGCCACTGTGCTCTAATTTTGTCGTTACGGACAGAAAATAACAATTGCGATTCTACAGACACGATCAGAATTAGCACGTAAGATTTGGCACACATGGATACTAATGGTTTACGGTTAGATGATATGAAAAATCTAACTTTTTTTAGGTAAGTGGGGGGGACAAGGCTGTGGATAACGAAATGCCCCTTTAAATAAAGACGGGGGTGTAGGCTTATTTGATTCACTTCAGGTGTGAAACTATGTGGTATTAGGAGCAAAATAGGCAAAAAACCTGGGTTCAAAAAAAATGAGGGCATTTCCCTCTTGAAATGTCCTGAGTCAGTATCTTTATCATCCTAGCAAGACGAGGTTGATCCAGACATTTTCCGCTACGAAGCACCCAACTATCATCTGGTATTGGACGACGATCATGATTATGACAATCAAACGCTACTACTAATACTAGTACGAGTCTATGTCCCTACTAGTACTTTCGGATCTACGCATAACTCCACATTATGTCTTTAACATGTGGTCATTAATGGATGTGGAGTGTTATGCAAAACCACATGGAAGACCTTTCCCCTGTTACCAGCAATAAGCAGGCCATTTCAAAGACACAATTTCTTCAAAATTTTTAATTTCTAGTTCTTGTTAGCATGATTCGTCATGAATTATAAGGAATCTGGCCTTGCTCGAACATGCGGCAATAGTAACAAAATGAAAAATGATTAAATCCAATGTGAAAATGATAAAGGACCACAAAAGTGCCACCAATGGTGAAGAGCAAAGATGAATAGTGCTAGTTCTTAAGTTTTTTTCACATGTATGCATATGCCTTATGCGGATTCAAGTTGTGTTGATAGTGCAAACCGGGATATAATAGCGTACCATTAGAGGGATTTTTTGAGATCGGACAAGTGAGGTGTTTGGGGTAGCTAACAGGGGAAAGG
This sequence comes from Ophioderma brevispina, assembly GCA_023653785.1. NCBI lineage: Eukaryota > Metazoa > Echinodermata > Ophiuroidea > Amphilepidida > Ophiodermatidae > Ophioderma > Ophioderma brevispina. The sequence goes on from JAMKCH010072188.1 coordinate 17,287, forward strand.
TTCTTCCATGTGGTTTTGCATAACTCCAATCCGTTAATGGAAAACATCATGTTAAAGACATAATGTGGAGTTATGCTTAGCAGAAACTATACTAGTACTACATGATTCATGAACGAGCTAGTATCATCACCCGTCAACAAGCCAATCCATTTGCCCCCCTTACTGGGTCTGTCTTTTGCTTGGGCCTCGGCAGGTAGTCAAGCCCGACAACGGAACGGTTATGCAACATAGTTATTAGTACAAACATCTTCAGGCTCAGCTCTGCAGATTTACAATGCCACAGTAGACTGCCATGCTGTGACTGTGTTGTTCAGTGTCAGATAGTCGTTAAGAAAGACTCAGCCCTCGTTGGCGAAGTTTTCCGAGGAGCAGGTGTCACTAACTGTGTCAGACTGACATTACATGATTACATAATTCGACGTCGTTTCAAGCTGAACTTGAAGTACGCTGGGCGCTGTGCACAGCCACAGTGTGTGATTGAATATCATGCTCCTTGAAGCTGACACGACAAGGATCATCCATTTATATGTCTCTTGTTACACAAACACTGTTACATTTCAAAACAATTTTGCATTGTTCTATTATATTTTTGTCGTCCATCATGTCCATTCTATCACATTTCCCGTTCACCTGTCGCATACCTGCAATGAATCGGCAGTGCTTTGTGTTTTCTTGTATCTCAAATTGAGTGGACTTTGGACTCGTCTATTATAAAATAGGTACAACTTTTATACCTCAAACATAAAAGAGAAATAAAGAATAAAATACCGTCAAAATTGGGAAATATAAAAAAAAAGCACAATTTGGAGAAAAATTTAATATATAAGTATTTATTAGAAAACGGCATTTTTTGCATTGATTAAAAGGAGTGTATAGGGTAATTATTGAAATAATAACAGCCACAGAAATGTATCGATTAGTCCGGATAGGTTGCCTGAACAACGAAAAGTGGTGTACACCACGTGACTGGACCAGGAAGAGTTGATAAACATCCATAAACATCACCTGATGACATTTTAGCACTTTTTTGCAGATATTATATGGTTGTCGTTTGTTTGTTTGTTTGTTGTTTTTCAAAATTTATACCAAAAGCTTAAAAAAATTATGGGTTTTCTGCTTTCTCTGACATTTTTACAGTGACAGGAGGAGATTTTCTCTTCAAAGTTCACTAGATCGTTGGCGACCCACGACTGAGACGTTCGAAGGTTATTGGACAAATAGCGTGCAAGAAACCGCAAAATCTTGTTTTGAATTTGCGCAGGGGGGGGGTAGGACACGATTGCTCGATTTGGGCATTGGCGATTTCAAAAACGGTAAGTTGTGGAACTGCTACGTGCATTTTACTATGCAGTAAGTAGTCTCAGTCCCCGTGACATTAAAAAAAAATCTCTTAACCTTTCCCAGTGGGCAATCGATGTGGAACGTCGAAAAGACGTCGAGAGTTTTACAAATTTGACACACATTTATGTCGAAAATGCAAATCGATTTGAAGTCGTTCTTAAAACGTCGATCAATTTGCATTTTCGACGTAAATTTATAAAAACGTCGACCGGTTTTCGACGTGCCACGTCGTTTCGACGTCGCTCTAACGACTATGCCCGCTGGGGTGTTCAAAAGATCTAGTAATATCATGATAAATTAAGAAAAAAATATTACTTTCAAAATCGTCGGGGTTAGTGGATTAAACCCCGCTGCCAAAATAGGTAATTTCCAATAACGTCATTTAGATTTAAATACGATATTCGTGACCAGGCCTAGTCTTAGTCAAGTCTGTGTGTAACCGTTCGATATGCGTAAGAGCGCCCCTCCTACCATTAAGTCTTTTGAAACAGACAGACTAAGCACTCGGAAGTTGATGCGAGGTGATTTTGCTGTTGCTGTTAGTTTGGCATGTCCTACCCCCCCCCCTGCTTGACTGCTATCGTAATTCGTTTCCCCAGTAGAAAAACCATGCTTTGACTCGTCGTGCAGAACAGAAACTACTAAATCATCATCTTATTACAATAAACTGCGCCGTATCACTTCAGGTGTGATCTAGGTACATTGGGAAGCATTCCAATATGTAAAAAACGGGGGTTCGAGAAAAATTGGGGGCGCTTCTTTCTGGGAAAATCCTCCGCAGGTCTATACTTTAAAATTTGTCAACTTCAAGTAAAATTTCCCTTTTTGGATGGGGGGCTGCTGAAATTTGCACCTATGAAAAGAGAAAATAACAAAATTTAATACAACAGGTCAGTTGGGTTTATACCAAATACCAAACATAAACTCAAATTTTAGAGAAAATTCAATTATTTCACAAAAGTACAAAGATAAGAATTCCACATAAAAACACTTTTCTGCATTCCAATGAAAAGTGTGAGAATGGTTTCAAGTAGTTCGCCACAAAAAGAACAATTAGGGGATTTTGGTCGCCTATTTGTGGAAGAATTAGTACAAATGTCAGATGAATGAAAGATTTTAAAATCGAAGGAATTTGCAAAAAATAGTATATAAAACAAAAAAAAAACATATATATAAACTGGCCAAATCTTTTTTTCCTGTATATGGACTTCTTGAACTGTGAATTTCAATGCTACTCAACCATAACAGCTCGTAACGTGTCATTCCGCATTTTGCTAATTATTTTACTATTATGACCTCCCCGCTGACGATTCAGGGTGTATCCCCATATGTTCTTACTATGGGAGGCAAATGGGTTGTCTTTCTTTCTATATGTTGGTAACAATATATTATGTTTGAATTTTCTACTTAAATTTAATTATTTTGGAAATTGTGTATAATTGATGATATCATTGTTATTTTACATTAGAATTTTAGCTATGTTTGTCTTTGTCGTATTGATGATTTTTATATTGCTCCTGTTATTTCTATTTGAAGCGCCTAGAGGCCTCTGCTTTAGGAGCTATATCAAGACTGTGGTATAATTATTATTATATTATTCGAATGAAAATACGGGGGTCCACAAAAAGGTGCAGGGCAGAGGCACCCCTTGGAGGTGAAAACAAATAAAATAGTGATGTGAATGTATATTATGTCATTAAAATGAATTAAGTCTTGGCTTTTGAATAACGTTTACAGCATCCGATTTGGTTGTTGCAATCCAGAGAGATGGCTATTAATTCTAAGAGGACTGTGAGATACCATACCAAGTGTGCCACTTTTTACAGAATGGGAAACATTAAGAAATTTTTTTGAAGGGCGCCCCCAATTTTTCAAAAAAATTTGGAGATTTTACACGGGTTTTTGCATTTAAACTGGATAGTAAACTTACATTTGAATGGTTAAGCTCCGAAAATGTCTATGTGTCACAAGCGAAAGGAATTTTGTACAGAATTTAATTAATATAGGGGATCCCCGAGACTGATAAAATTCAAAACGGCTGCTGAACGCTCCAATGTTGAAATAGGACGGGGGGAAAAAGGGGAAATGGCGCCATGTACGTGTCTAGGATACAGACATTAGTTGTTTTATAGTTCGGGCAAGTCAAGTTAGAGTTATTTTCTCTCGATAGGGTGGCACTATTCAGCAGGACGGACATAGCATTTCCAGCTCTGCCGTTAAAGTCCAATCAGGGATCCCATTTAATTACAACAAAAATCGCTTATTTTGTGATAAAATACGCATTTTTAGCATTATCGTTCGCAGTATAGTTTCCTAGATAAATACCAACGTAACGGTGCAAAAAATATCCAAATTTTGAAAATGGGACGCGCTCTTCAAAAAATGTGCCCAATATTGCTTTAACACAATCAATCATGCATGTGATGGAGAAGACGTATTGATCAAAATAATTCATCCATCATCCAATATTAATGCTTTAACTTTTTTCTTGTACTTCATGTCATGTTTCCTTTCCAGTAAACACAAAAAGGACTTCATAAATAAGTAGTAAAGAACATAAAAATAAAACAACACTCAGCCGGAAAAACATAAACATTATCAAAAAACAATAATACTAGGACATCTTGCATAAATAAGACACATTATTAGGGTTCTTGAAAAGAAATTCTGTTATCCGTGGTTCTGAATCAAATGGATTTTTTCCACATGGCTATTTGGGGTGTTTTTTTTTTTTTTTTCCTGGAACATGTGGAAGGGATCCAGACATTTGGAAACTGTAATCTAATTATTGATGACTTCACAAGCATTTCTCGTGTCATGGTATCAAAGTACCATGAAACTCTTGCGTCAAACTTTAGTGAAACGTGGTTGAGCATTCCACCCCTTCTTCAATTACCGCAATCGAAAGACAAATAACGATAAGGATAAGGACCTAGCCTCGTGCATTCGACAGGATAATCTCACGCGACCGTATAGGGTCGGAGGGCTCGAGTGTGCCTGCACTGACCCATACGGTCAAATGCGCTTATCCCTGCGAATGCACTGAGGCGTGGTCCTTATCCGTCATGTACTATGAGAAAACAATAGTATCAATCAGAACTACATTGACTACTTAAACGTAATTTATCTAAATTTTGAGGTAGTTTTTAAATAAATAAACCACTTCTATACCTTATACTCCTCCAACATGTCCAAATTTATACTCTTAATAGTGCCAAAAAGACCTGACGCAATTCATTGTTGATTTTGTTTTTTTGAAAATGATCTGAAGTGCGAGCAAAATCAGACTCTCTAAGACTTTTAGAGTGGCTAAGAGCTGCTATCTTTCTCGCACCCTCCCTGCAGTTTCAAACACCCATTAGTGATGAAACGCGTCAATGAAATGAAACGAAAGATAGACTTTCGCACTGCCCTTTTTTCACCAAACCCATCAGTTACGATTTGGCATATATGCATATGCCATTTTTCTTCTACCAGATTTCCCAATGCCCACTGTATATGTTAAAGACCAACGCAGACATGTAGTAAAAAAAAAAAGGAAGAGAAAAGGGAAAAAAAAAAAAAAAAAAAAAAACAAACATGACTGTTTCTGTATTGAACGATTTTATTTGTGGAATTTGGTTTTCTCTAAAGTACACTTCCTTCTCATGGCCTACATTATATAGCAACATTAATATAGTCCATTTCTTTTCTCTACCTTTCTCACCCCTCGTTCGTGCTGTATACATTTGAACGCAGCGTGTACGCGCGCGTCAATGTATGCCATCTTTGTGCGCAGTGTAAAAACGCCGTCCGCTTTTAAGTCAGCGCGTGCGGTTTACTGTGCGCCCATCAAATCTCGCGCTGACGTCACGGCACAGAGGTATGGAAGTTCAGTATAGGAGCTAAAACATTTCTGAAAGGCTTTCTATGTGAAAAATTATAACATAAGGAAGTTTATAATTAAGATCAATATTTATGTCAAACGTATCGTCTTTGAGAGTACAAAAAAGATTGTTCTCGTTAATTCAGATATAGCGTTTCGGAAAGAAAAGTACAAATCACATTATTTGGAATGGTCTGCGCATGTGAATTCAAACTAAATAGTTATTAACGAGAAAGAAACCAATTTTTTTCAAAACAATAATTAGTTAGGAATGACACCATAGATTGTAGATACTAAGTTCGTGATATACGTTGCAGGCATGTTACTTGATATTGGGCCAGGCTTCCTTCCACTGGTTTGATTGAGAGTGAGGGACGTGGAATGGTTCCGCTTCTCTCGGAAAATTATGGATACTCCAATCATTTCCCCCTGTGTCTTGGAGCACGTCTATCTAACCTTCTTCAGAGCTTAAATATTACCAGTGAGCCTATCTTTTCTTTGAAGAGTCATGAAATGCAGTATATCTACTATTGTGTGGAGAACCCACGCGAAGACAAATTGACCCAGTAACCGGTGCCGACACCAGATGGGGGAAACCAATGCAATTGCGTCGGGAACTGTGAACAAGTCATTTGCTACCGTGAAGTGAAGAAGAAGAAAAAGAAGCGGAAATCCCCTTCTACAAGGAGACGGGATAAGAGAAGGCTTGCCGCATGGTTGGCCCGGAAGAAAGGAAAAATGCCGGCATGACTACCAAGCCTTAACCAGCTGATGACACAAAAGCTCGGAGTACCAGACAATGGCCAGCTTCAGGGCGTGCAAGATCTGGGACGCGTACCCGCGGTGGTGAAAAGGAAGTGGATATGGACCACTCCTCCGCTATTGAAGAGGCGATATAAAGCATAAATCAAGGCGAATACCGGGGATACTGGTAACCGTCACATTTGAACCAACGTTATGTCCTATTTATTCAAGATATGTTGACGATGATGCATGGACGTTTACACCCTACGTTAAGACACCATTGAAAGGTTTGCTTCTGTTCCAGCGTATCTGACCCCGATTTACTGAAGCTATGCATGAAGTGTTCTCCGTGCCCTTTGCCGCCAAAACAGTCCCTCGATGTAAAGAACTGACACATGTGAAGTTTGTAGGTTTCAAATAGTGAGCTAATGTAGTTCTTGGCGCAAATAGCCTTAGTAGCTGAAAGCGCCATACAAACCAACAAAAACAACAAAACTTGATATGAGCCAGGTAAGTCGAGTATCAAATGATTGATGGTATTTCTAGTAGCTTACAGGAGTTGTGAATGTGGTGACCCGCGTGCATTTAACAAATGTTCATAACATTGTGCAAATAGTATGAAAACGCTTCAGTTGAAAAAGGGTTTTATGAGTTAGGCATAAACGTTGTTATGATAGTAGGCCAACATTTTATGATGTTAGGCAAACATATTTTATGAGTAGAAAACATTTTTATGATGTTAGGCAAACGTTGTTATGACGATTAGGGGCAAACATTGTTTGATGTTAGGCAAACATATTTTATGAAGTTGGGAAAACGTTTTTAAATGATGTTAGGCAAACATTTTTTTTTATGATTGTTGGCAAACATTTTTATGATGTTCGGCAAACATTTGATAACATATCATTATGCACGCAACGTTGTATATTAGATCTGTCTAAAAAAAACCTAACAAACGCCGCAGGTCACGCAAAAAAATACTAAAAAAAAAAAAAAAAAAAACACAACAAAAAACAATAATAACAATCTTGGTTATACCCCAAATATATTGAAGGTTTGCTTTTAGCAAAAGAGAAATACCCAAAAACAGATGCTATAAATTATTTAAAAAAAAATAACATTACACCAAAAACTTAGTTAAGGTCGCCGGGCTTATGGATACTAACTAGGACTCCCTCACTCAGAAGGGCTAGGGTCCGATTCCCGACAAGGGTAAGTATAAATTTTGCTCCTAGTATGTAACAATTGTGTTACATATCTGTTGTGACATATAGTACAGATACTGAATAACAGCAAGAAGGTGTTAATTTTTTTTCTCACGATTAAATTAACTTTATGTAAAGAAATTAATTAACAACATGCATGTTTGATAAAATGTGTTTTGTTTTAAAATATTTGGAAACATCTGAAGAAATGTTTTGCAAAAATGTTTTTCCTAACGAAGTCCCAACCATACCATTTTGAGTTTTTTTTTTTTTTTTAAACATTGTTAACAAACATTTTCCCATTCATAACATTTTCATAACATTTTCGATAACATTTTTTAAAAAAAAAAAAAAAAAAAAATAAAAAAAAAAAACAAAAAAACGTGGTTCACAATAAACATTTTTGTGTTTGTGGTAGTACTATTAAAAAAAAAGAGATCGGTCTGTGTCTTCCGACTATGGTCCTTTTTGGACGCACTTTTGACCTATGAGCTGATGTTTGGTCAATACAGGTAGAAACAACACCCTGAGGTTTTTATTTAGATTCAGGGTTTTCAGGGTTGACCCAAAAAAAAATCAAAAGTCCTAATCTGCAAGAGGCCAATCTGCATAAAAATGCCGTATAAATGCAAAAAAAGAAAAAAATGCCCAAAAGGACGCTAAACCTGGCAAAGAAAAAAACAGTCTGAGGTCAAAGTAGGAGGTCACACACAAACACAGGAACAAAGGTTGCTTTCCAATTTTGGCAAGACAAACCCCAAGTAAACACGAAAATCTGGGTGACCACTAGTTAAAATCTATACTTACTGCAGATCATTTTTGCAACCATAAAAAACTACTTTAAACTACTTAACTACTTGGCCCCCGGCTTAACTTACTGCCTCCTCTGTAATTGCAATAGTAATGCACTTTTCAACAACCTTCTAAATATAATCGTAATTAGTTCGTACAGGTCATGACAATCCCAAACTACAAACTACAAACAACATGCAGCAAAAATTATAAGAAAAAAAAGAACAAACCCACCGCATTACAGGGTGGCGCTGAATAAATCCACAATCAAAATATTCCCGACCATTCAATGGAATCAATAAGGATACCTCTACCTCCCCTTACCATAAAAGCAATTAAATCAGGCCAACCGTTTGGATAGTGGAAAGATTTTTGAACGTTTTTTATTCATACATCCAAAATGAAAACATTCTTAAAGAGACATGGAGGAGAATTCCAGAAAGAAGCGCCCCATTTTTTCTTGAACACCGTGTTTTTTTTTACATATTTAAAATGCGTTACAATGTATTAGATGGCACCTGAAGTGAATAAGCCGAATACGCCGTCTTTATGTAATAAGATGATATTTAGTAGTTTCTGTCGTGCCGACAGAAAGTCAGCCATGGTTTTTTTATAGGAAAATTACGATAGTCAGGCAGGTCAAAACAAGGTTTGCGGTTTTTCCTTTTGCACCTTTTTTGTCCAATAAACCTTCGAAATCTCTTTGTGCCCCATTTTTTGGTCGACCAATATTAATTCTACCCAGTACTCTGTGGGGGCTTAACAAAAATCACGTTTTTTATCTCTCACAGCCAAAGGGATTGAAATTGGTGCAACTTTACAGATGGGGTTTTGGGGGGAAGGCCGATCTATCAAGAGATGAACTTCATACCCTTATATCGGGCCATCCCCCTTTCAGCTTCCCGCTAATTCAATGCACTCATAACGATTTAAAGACGCTGTTAACCAGCACATCACTGTAAAATACAATAAAAATATTCCTTGACAACATATACTAATTTCCATTATTTTTCGCAATATTTTCGTTTTTTACGGTTAAGCCAATGGCGTTTGTCTAAATTTGGGATTTCTTTGCCGCACTCCCCGTGTCACTGTTACGCCCTCTATATTCCTGTTTTTATTTTAGTGTTACCGTCGTGTGCTTTAGTGAAAAACCGCTCACGACGGTAAGCATATGTTGAAGTGTGATCTTTTTTGTATTTCTACTTTTTAGAACATTAAGGTAAAGGCCGACTTCAGAGATTTCCTGAGGATGGCGCCCTCAATTGCCAAAAAATCGGTTTTTTGCATGTACATTAATGCTTGTCCATATACTAATCACTGTTGAAATTGCTAAGCTAAATCGAATTCCTTCTATAGAAAATCACAACTTTGTTAGAAAATTCCGGATTCGGAATTTTTTGTTATACACAGAATCCTATGGACGTAATACTACACATATATGTTTACTGCATCAAACGAAAATCCGATTTTATCTCAATTTTCGGAATTGTGCATTTTAGTTTACTAGCTTTGTTCTAGTTGAACTAGTTTTTCATTATTACACAAAAAATATATTTCGAAATCTCTGAGTCAGACTTTAATATCTTTTTGTAAATGTACTTTCATGTTTTCGCTGGGCCTATCTTATTGAGGACATATCCATTATGACGTAAATTGGACAACAATTTCATAAACTATCATCCATGGATATTTTAGAGGATATAAATGGCACGAATATTTTCTGTAACACTTGCTATTTGAAAAGTAGTCAAAACCCAAGCGAATAGAGCGGGTACCGTAGGCTACCTCGCCCAAAAGTCGACGACATGGCTGCTGAGCGGCCATTGCGCTTCATGCAAGAGGAGGGGTCCCTTGCAATCTTCACTTTTCCAAACGCACATTTAATGCGATTTGATAGAAATGATTTGAATTTGAGATTACTATAGCAAAATATAATTATAGTAAAATGGCCTAAAAGTAAAACAGACTTGATGGGTAAAGTATCGCGAGATTTCATTATACAGGGGGACCCCCAAAAAACTAACGACAGCATGTCTAAATACCACAATAGGTCCAAATCATTGGTATTTGCACGAAAATGATATCAATAGTTCGTTTTCTTCGTAAATTTTTATACCTTCTTGCCCCATTGCGCTCAATATTGCCAACACAATACCCATTATAAGAAAAAAAACAAAAAAAATTTCTCCCTTGTTAAACATTGCAATAAGGTATAGCCATTTAATTGATTGACATTCAGTGAAAGACTGCATTCTTCCCGGGAAGTGTGTGTCACATATGGTTGTGCATGGTTGTGTATTGAGTCAGGTAGAAGGTTTAGGCACACAGCCTGAAGGATGGAAATGGAGTACGACGTGTTCTATTGATAGATTTTAGGCATTAGGATCTAAGCCAATAATTTGGAGGGTGTGCAAAATTTGTTACAGGCCATTTTTTGAAATCCAAATTGGCTGCTACCATGTCCAAAATCACTAAATAATCATTAAGTATTTCCAATAGAGACAAATATTTCTCGGTACTCCGGTGGTTAACACGAGAAAGTGTTGGTAAAGTAATTTATCATTACATTGCCCACAAAAATTCCCAATATTGGTTCAAAAGTCCAATATTGGCTCTCGGAATCATTAAAATGATCTTACCACCTCCATTATACCTATTACGCTACTTGAATACATGCCTGAACACCCTAAAACTATGTATGAGGTGTTCAAAACTGTTACAATTATCACACTAATTCAAGTGTTACTTTAACACCTCTAGAATGCGTTTCAAACGCATCCGAACACGTCGAGTGTTCTGCACATTTTGCAGTTGGGAAAGGGGGGGGGGGGGCTTAATTTCCGGTGTCTATATGCATGCGTTATGCTTAACACTTTTAGTAATGTAATTTGATCACTAGAAACCCTTATTGGCATTTCTCTGTAAGGACATTTTCAAAAATTTCAAGATGGCAGCCAATACAGCCGCCTTTAAAAATAGTAATAAAACCTACATTATATGTTTATTACCTGTAGTTAACATCAACTATTATTTTATCAAGGTGTAAATTAAGGTATGGGATAAGTATTTGACCATTTGACATTCTTATCGGGAATTTCTGTTTTCTTAACATGCAAAAATGTTAGAGGGGCCAACGTGGCTGTCTTTTTACCTTCTTTAAAAACTTATAAATTACGATACATATGTTATTGTTTTAAGTTAAAAAAACACCAAAAATGATGATTAAGTTTAAAATTAAAGTATGAGAGGATGTCTTGGCATTAACTAAAAACTCGTTCTGGGTATAGTGTTGAACAAACATTACTTAAAATTCAAAATGACGGCCCAGTATATTAGACTATATGACAATTGTAGGTTTTAAAATCTTAAAAGGCAGCCCCATATTGGCCTCCATCTTGAGTGTAAGCTTGTTAAAACACACTTGAAATGTCAGATATGAGTTCCTACTGGGGTATAGAGCGCAGAATTATGCCTCTATCACAAATACTTGATGAGTTATGGTCACTTGAATTGATTTCAGGGCATATGGGTTTTAGGGTGGCCATATGGATTTGATGGTAATGTTGTGCTCAAATCACGTCAATAACAGGTCCAAAAAAGTTTCCTCGTGCTTTAAAACTGGATCTAGTGCATAAAAATTATGGCCATTTGAATGAATTTGAGGATGATAGGCGGCCTTATTGGATTTCTAGAAAAATGCACGGAAAAACGGAAAATTTCTGCACACCCTCCAGAAATTATTGGCTTAGGTCATCGTTGACCAAAAAACGATCAATAGAAAAAGTCTGTACTCCCTTCCACCCTGCGCCCACAACTCCTACCGACTATATTGAACCTTGTAATAATGTGTTCAGGGCACTGTAACAAATGTGACACATTTTCGTTAAAAATGGACATTGTGTGCGATATTGATCACAATTGGAGCAAGAAAGGTGTCAAAATTTGCAGAAAAAATAGACTATTGATATCATTATGTTTTCGTGCATAGACCAATGGTTTGTAAAAACTTACTGGGGGTATTGAAGACATGCCGGCGTTCCCTTTGGGGGGTCTTTAGTAGGGGACGTGGGAGGGAGTGCCGCTCTCTCTCGGCGAAGCGCGGAACCCATACAAAGCAATGTGTTGCTTTCGAAAACACAGTTCTCATGCAAATTTGATTAAAAACAATTTATATGTGGGAAAGTGAATAACTTTAAAATGCATAGGCCAATGATCGACGTATTTAAACGGGCGGTAAAAATATAGTTCATGCCATGTAAGGTTTTTATTTGACTAATCATATTTAGGTGTTCATGGAGAGTTCGTAAGCGGCACGGGGTGGGTCGCGGAAACCTTGGGGTATTTAGTTTTCAGACATTTTCTATTAGTCTATCTGTTTACATGGGCTTCCATGCACCCCCCTTAAAACTAACTTCAAAATTTAAAAAAAAATCTACCATGATTTTTAGAATCTACGACATCTACTTAAGAATTTTGATGTTAACAAAATCAATTTGTACCCGCGGGGTCCGTTTGCGGGCCATCTGGATAAGCGGATTAATCGTACAAGTGTTCAATAGTTAAAACGTATCTCAAATGATCAAACAATATTTGATTTTGGTAAAATCAAATTCTTTAAGTAGATGTCGTTGAGCTTCTAAAAATCATGTTAGAATTAGTTTTAAGAGGGGGTGCATGGGCAACCCATATAATCTGCTAGAATATATGGGTCTATAGGTCCGGAGAATTAGCATTTAGATAACATTATTCGGCCACTTATTTCCGCATTTGCCAGCGCAGCGATAAATCGGATTTTCCCTGAAAATGCCGAATCGCGCAATCTGCACCAAAAGTTATTTTAAGAAAATATTAATATTTGTGTTTTTTTGTAGTTTTTTTGTAATAAAATTATGAGTTTTATTGCTAAAAACAATTGTCCGTTTCATGGGGTCAGATGATATAGAACAATGTTGGTATAGCGACAATCAGGCAATCACAAAAGGAGTCGTTCATTTCTCAATCTCAAACTAAAGGTATGTACTAAATATCACGTGTATGGTTTTTTCGCACGTAGCGTGGAAAATTTTGGAAATTTAGATTTGGAAGCACAGGTTTGAAGGGCAAGTACAGACTTCCGGAATTCTTTTAAAAATTTGTTTTGTGAAATGAATATGGACCCTAAAGTGCGTAAGTCCTCATTTGAAAATATAACCATTTTCTTTATTTTTGGTGATTTTTAGACCCTTTTCACGTTCCGTACGTAACGTGCCTGGTCCTGAAAAAAACCCTTTTTACGTGATTCGTGGCCACGGATGATACCCCTTGTTATGAAGACTGACCCCCCCCCCCCCCCACGGGGAGCTGGATTTTCCGCATTAAATGCACTCCTCGGCTTACATCCCAGGATGCCTCCGTCCAACCACCCACGGAAAAACTTATACATCTAGCAGAATTGCCCCACCAGACAACCGTCGTAGCGTAGCGAGCATGCAAGAGCGAGATTGCCAAGTATCTAATGTGAAGCACCCTATGTCTGGACAGATACCCGCTGCCAACCGCCTTAAATCCAGAGAGAGAATTTCTCAAGCCAACCGTCCAACCTCTTCAAACAGTCTCTAAGGATCTCAAGAGAGTCGCCGTGTGAAAGAAAGACTTGCTATAAACCACGTACTTACTTGGAGTTTCTATTGGTATTGAACCGGGTGAGCATCTCCCACCTGGAGCTGACTACTCATGGGCTGAATGCGATGCCTCAATAGATGGCCGATCTAAGGGTTCCTGCCAAAAAGTGGGCTACCTGGAAGAAGAACAGGACACTACCTGTGGTTGTGAACAGACCACAGACACATGGAACATCTCTTGGTCTGTCCACTGTGGGGGCAACAATGCACAACAAGGACCTTGTGAGAATTCAGTGAGCAGCCAGACGTTGTACCCATCTCTGGCTTGATCATTTTGAGAACCACAGTGTTTGGACACGATAGAGGATAACGCTTCACAATAACGTTTTTTAATTGATCCAGCCATTCAAAGGGTACATTTATTTTTGTAAAGGGATCCATTTTCAGCCCCGAACAAATTGCACACGGACTGTACACTTGAGACTCCTTACTATTATTCTTTGCCTAGCAGTGTCCCCAAACAAACCTGGACCTGACCGTTTCCGACAGATTTTGGCAAACTGAACATTGGCAAACTGTTGCTAAGATATGTGGCTCTATGTGCCAAAATAAGTAGTGTCAAAAACGCTTTCTTGTGGTGGCAAAATGATGTAAACTATACAAATATAGTATTACTTCGGCCTTTTACGAGATCAAAGTTTGATTGGAGTTCCATAACCACGATGTTTTAAGTTCACCCGAGAGAAGAGCTGGGGAATATACACGCACGTAAACAATAGGGGTATTTACACTGAATACTCATATTGCAAAAATTCTTGAACATATCCTGCCTTGAGAGACTCAAGATTGTCACTGCATCTAAACAAAGCCATCTTCGAGAGGGATTACAGAAGGAACTCCTCTCTCACTGGCACTTATTCTCACAGAACTTATGAACGAAGCTCTTGACACAACAAGTCAGAAATTTTTGTGCATCACGTAGTATATATCCCTCTCTCATGAGGAAACTCTACTTGCCGGAATTGACGAAATAACTTGGAAGTCATAAATGACTGGTAACAAAACCTGTCCAGTAAGGGAGAGGGAAAAAGGTAAACCTTCCAACAAATACAATATTGATCTCGGTGTAAACACGGCGGTGTATTCTCTGCTGAGAACTACAAGTCATATATAAATCCATTATACTCCGGTCTTGAAAGCTTGGACTTGGCAAGGGAATGGTCCAATTGTACGCTAATGTATGCAGGTACCCCTACCGGTGTGACGATCTCCTATCATCGCCGATAGTAATCAGACTCCAACAGATACTCAACATTGCCTCAGAATATGCCAACAGAGAACGGTACGTTCTACATCCAGAGAAAAGTGCTGTTATGGTATTTAAACGACCTGTGAAGCACAGCAGTCTTTAACATGCTGGCATATTAATAATACACCCCTCCCTGGTGTTAAAAATTTCACTCACCTAGGTATTGATAGAAATAACAAGAGTACTTCCACTGATGTGACATACAGAATTGCGATTGCTAGAGGCACTGCCCATATGATCTTACCGTGGGTGCAGGGTCTTTCATTTGGAGTCAACGGTGTGAGTCCAATAACTTTAATGGAAGTCAATCAACACATACTATCCCACGTTAGACACATGGCCTGAGAAATCATTGACTGGTTGTAACAAGGACTTCCGAATTGATTATTACATAAGAAAACATTGAAGCAAATTCCAAAGTCTACCCGACACACTGCTGATGCCGACTACTTATCTTCTTTGGGTGCCCAACCATTTGAAGCCATCAATCGACATGAAAAAACTAACTTATTGGGTCAATCGTAGGAAACCAAGGGATTGAGAAAGAAATTGCCTTAGACAAATTGCTGTGAAGAAGTATAACTCAAAGCTGGTTCCTGCAGATTATAACATGTCTTCAGAAGTATGGTCTCCTGGATGCCAGTGTACTGACTAGAGTTTCCAATTTGAGAAGAATACTGTCCAGTCGCCGTGGATGGAAGCATATTGGAAGGCTATTTACATACCGACGGCTTATAATACGAATTCGCGGCAAAAATTCAAACTATGAAGACTGCCATATTGGAAGTACTCATCCACTATGGAGCATAACTGAACCAAGCCACTGGGGATGTGCAGAAAGCCAGTATTAAGGCTAGAATCCTAAGCCGTACATAAAACTCTAAAAGCAAATAGAGCCAAGCTTCACCCAAGTAATAGTTGTTGATTGCACTTGCAAATTATGTGGTGAAGAGAGAGCACTTTCTTGTTAAAATGCAGGGGCCGTTCGCAGGCCCATGATTTATTTTGGGGGGTGCGGGAAATTCGAAAAGTGGACCTTTTTTTCGCAAAAAAAAAAAAAAAGTGGACCTCCTTTATTGAAAATGTGACTAATCACTACAATGGTCCTTTTTGGACTTTTTGACACATTTATCACCAAAAGTGGGCTTTTTGTGATTTTTTTCTAAATTTTGGACCTTTTTATCAAAAAAATTCAGCAAAAAGTGGACCTTTTACCCCTTTTGTGAATTTGGGGGGGGGGGGTGCGCCCCCTCCCTGCGGACGGGCCTGGTTACATGCCCAACTTTGAGCACATATTTTTAAAGCACCCCAATTTTTAAAAAAAAACACGATTGTTTTGGAAATTAAGTTAAACCATCTGAAAACTCACTCAGGGTTATTATCGACTCACCATGCAACTACCTGGGATATCCAATATTCAAACCGATTATTGAACCTATCTCGAGGAGGAATATTGTGTTACAATGTTACATACAGACAAGCTATACGCATATTGACCAAAACTTAATATCATAGTCTTACTTACATATGTAAGGGTATTTGAATGCATGTGTGAACTACCAAATGTGCCATACGCCAACTCTGCGAATGCCAAATAGGTTGCCCCATGTGCCTACCAAATAATAGCCAATTGTGACTACCCAATATGTCTACCAAATGTGACTTCCTAACAATGTCTGCCAACTCGTGAACTACCAAATATGCTGACCAACAGTGACTACCAAATTATGACATGCATGCCAACTATAATGCCAATTTGTCTAACCGTAGACCGACCTTATTTCCTATGCTGTGACCCCTTTTTGCCGTCTATCTCTTTCAAAGACTAATTTTATTAGTATGTTACTTCACTCTGGAATGACGCCTACCCTGGAGCGAGCCATTGTCAGGTCAAATCCTTAACACTAAAAGCCTTCAAATGGCTGGCCACCACCACCTCTTCTAGCCCAAGTTCACCTTGTGTCTTCTATAAGCTGTTGTTTTGACATTCTTTTGTCCGTCTCTGACATGTTTTTATTTTGCGTTTTATTTTTTGTATCGTATTTGATTTTGGTGTTGTATATGGCATCCCTTTTAATTTAGGGGGAGATTAAAGATTTGGGTGTAATGCCCATGGACATACTTCGCACGATATGTTATGTTAACTAAATTATAGTCATATTACCAACTAGAAATTTCGTTGAGGTTCCGCCTTACACTCATAGAATATAAATGCTTGGACACGCAGCAACAGTGGATGCTTTGGGCAGAGTCAAAGTGTGCCATAACCCTAATTTGGCGACCACGGCTTTTTAAATTTTTTATGGCTATTTTGAAAGAAGGTTCTCTTAAAGAATATATTCCAAAAGTTTTTTTTAACTCTGTATATTTTTGAAGTTACTATGTTCTCCAGTTTGTTAAAAAGTTCAAAAATTGCTCTCAATATTTTCAAGCTAAAAAAAATCAAATGAATCAAACTCTTAATCTCTTTAAAGGTGATTTTAATTTATCTATTCTTCTATATATGTAAAGATCTTTCTTTGCCCAGAAAAAATATATTCAGATAAGGTGACAAGTTTTCCGTTCAAGAAATTTTAATCCCTAAACGTCTGAAAAATCTTTTGAAAATCATCACTTTTTGAAATATAAACCGGAAGTTATGATTTTCGTCGATTTTTTTCCGCCCTAAATTGATACAGACGTGTTTAGAAAAGATTGTTCTTTATAATGATTACCAATTTACTTGCAGTCTCTCGCAGTCTTCAACGCTAGGCTTGTTTTTGTCGCTCGGTACGACCAAAAATAAGATATAAAAATGCACCGTGGTGGCGTAGTAGCACAGACCGTACTCGTATACCATACATTGTAACAAATCGCCTTTAACCATGCCAGTACCTATAAAAAGTTAGGATATTCGTCGATCTCACGCCTTTAATTTACAGATATCTGAGAAAAGATTATCATGTACAATGATAAAAAATCTACTCGAAATCGTTTGCAATTTGAAACAACTAGATGAATCATTTTATGGGAACCAACTCAGAGAAAAAAGGAAATATTCTCATCAGAAAACAGCATTTATTTTTATGACGTCATAGGAACTCACAAATCCCTTTACTCGATTCCTTGGGTCACCAACCTTATATCAATTTTTTTCAAGAACCATTGTACGTCTGAGTTTTAGTTTAATCGCCGAGAAAATATTCTAGACCAATTCAGAAACAGTATTTTGACGTGCCGTATTTATTCAATTATTCTTGTCTGTTTGAGTTTCTTGATTGCTTGTGTTGTTTCGTTTTTTTTTTTGTTTTTTTTGTGGTTTTGCTTTCTGGGTCGGTTATTTCTCGCTTTAGTGACTTATTTGTAAGTTTTTTGCTTTTGGTTTTTGTTTTTTTGTTGTTTTTGTCTTTTTATTCTTTCCTTTTTTTCTCTTTTAAGTTATTTAAGTGTATTATTGTTCTGTTTTTTTTCTTTTTTTTATTTTGCATCTTTATTTCTTCAGTTTTCACTGCGTTTTTTTTTTTTTCAGTGTCTTTTTGTTCTTTTTGATTGGGTTTTTGTTTTGTTGGTTCTGGATGGTTTTTGTTGATATTCTGTTTTCTCAGTTTGTTTTTTTTTTTTTTTTTTTCTACTGTTTTAGTTATTTTTATTTACATCTTTTAGGGTTTTTGTATTGGAGGATTTTTAATTTTTTTTTGCATGATATTTTTTTTTCTTTTACGGTATTTCTTTTTTTGAAGTATTTTTTTTTGTGTTATGATTTTTCTGTGATTGTCTCTTATAGGGATAGTTGAAAAACTGCTTTATTCAGTTCCCTTTCTGAGCTCTAGCACCTATCTTGACCCTTCACTCTTGGACTCCTTCCCTTCGCCTCTCCTCTGAAGTACCCCCCTCTTTCTTGCTCCCTCCCACGCCGTATCTTCTCTCGGTGGTGTCCTTTACTTCATTTCTTCTCGCTCTTCCTTTCCTAGATACCTTTCTTTTTTCTCTTTTTCTCATCTCTTATCTATCTGTGACCTCCCTTCTCCGGTTGGAACTTTTTTCCTTCCCTCTCCTTACCCATGGGCCCTCCTCCTTCTCTTTCTATTTCCCTCTTCCCTTCCTCTCCTCCTTCACCTTCACTCCCACTGTCATTCTATCACTTCCTGCTCTCTGCTTAGGCCCACCCCCCCCACTTCCCTTTCACGCTCTACCCCCTGTTTTCTCCTTTTGCTCTTCTATTTGCTACTATGGTCTGGATTTTTTAATCTTGAAAATATTTCGACCAATCAGAAAAACAGTATTTTGATGACGTCATACATCTTTTTAATTGCAAATTTTTGATTTCTGCAGGCCCCTCCAAAACCCTATGATGGTTCTACAAGGGATGTGTAAAGGCTTTGCAAGGAGAGTTATTGAGTTTTGGCACACTTTTGGCCTATTCTGGCCACTGTGCAGCCGCAACCACTACATAGCCATGTATAGCTAATGTTGTATTGTATAGGGTTTGGATTTTAATCTTGAAAAATATTCTCGACCAATCAGAAGAAAGAATGAAAAACAGTATATTTTGATGACCGTAAACATATGTGTTAATGCAATTTGATTTCGCAGGACTCCAAAACCCCATGATGGTCTATCAATGAGATGTAAGGCTTTGCAAAAGAGAGTTATGGAGTTTTGGCCACACTTTTGCCTTTCTGGCCCACTGTGCGCCGAACCACTACTATCAGGTTACCTTTTTTAGTTGACCTTTTTGGTTGACGAGCGATCTAGCAATATCCAAAAAAGTCAAAACATTAACAAATTAACAGCTTTTTCTGCGATAAACAAGTGAACCCATCAGAATTTATGACCATATAGAAATCAAAGCGAACGGCCCGCGAAGCACTGTTGGACACGGAAAGGAGGCATTTTGTATTCACAGAATCAATAACATCTCAAGAGCCCAAACTGGATGGTGTTTTAGTTACCGTCTGGGGCCTCATCATGCACGCCGGTGCTATAAAGTTTATGCAGGATATTTGCAAGTTGTGTCTTGTATTGTTTCTACAATATTGATTTTATTGTCAACATTTTGTATTCAACATTTGCTACCATAAGATATGTTTTTTAAATTACCAAATTGCCCTCATTAATCTTCACCTGTGTCCGATTCGCTCTCGCTGTCAGATCCTCTGACCTATTTCAACAAAACTCGTTCATTTTCAATGTCCTGATAAGAGCTGCTCACATTAAAGATGTGTCGCACTGGATTTGTCCAGTCAGAAGCTGTAATTTGTTCCAAAGCCTCATCAAAATGATTTCTGAATCGCTGCCATACTGATTGGGTTTGTTCCTAGATCCATAATCAGCTCTTCAGGGTTCAAGTCACAGTGGTATATGGAGGCAAATTGTAACTTTCAAATTTGAAATTACTTTTCTAACTTTTATACTTACCGACTTTTAACAATACTATAGCATATTCCCCGGACTAGGACTAGGACCTAGATACCGCCCAAGATTACAATAGATTTCGCGTTCCATATACGCGCACAAACCTATCGTCGTACACTCTGATCCAGTTATTCCTACAAAGCCCCTCAATGTGAGGCATAGCAATTACGGTGGGGATGGAGGGCATTAGGTACTATTTTTTTCAGTATTATGGTTACTTTATTATTATTATAGAAAAAAATAAATAATTCAAAATTGAAAAAATTTACCATTTCCCTACACTTTTTATACTTACCGACTTAACAATACTATAGGTCCTCGAATTCAGCAGCCTATGGGAGGTGGGCGTTTCATGTCTCACTAAACTAAAGCTTAGGACCATCACGCAAACACATCAAAATAATGTTTTGTAATCAAAATTTCCACACATTGCTCATCCTCAAAAACAAAGGTCATCACTCACCAGGTAATTAATGAGTACAGGCCATTCATATCGTATACTATAATTGCAGAGATTTAAGTCTCTAGACATAATTTTACAACATGTGACCTTTCAGGATTCTGGGCCTAACATATGTTTCTTAATTAAACAAGCAATTACCTACTATTTTAAATTACCCGCCTCAGAGTAAGACAATCAAAAACTGATTCCCAACCTTCCAAGCAAGTTAGAGTTCCCCGGAGGAGACCTGGAAAAATTGTCCTCTCCCTTGCCAATATCAATGAGATAGTATATAAGAATGACCAGTCTGAGGATATTGGAGCTCAAAAAGACTTGCAATATGAAATTATAACGAGTCAAAGGTGCACAAAGTTGCTATGCTTACCCCTCGAATGTAATAGTTGTTTACCGACACCTGGTGTTGATCTATTTGTAAAAAGCAATACCATCAAGCCTACAAGGGTACAGAAATGTTCCTAAGGCCTGCATGGTCAAACAATATGAGGCTTGATTAAAAAAACACCCCTTCTCAGGGTTCTTTCAGCCATTCTTAGTCTGACGTTTGATTTGAGCCTACTACTTACGACTTAGTAATTTGCCCCTCCTTTCAATGAAGTCTGCCCGCAGACAGCCACGTTAGTCACTTCGTTGGACGACTCGTCAACCAGAAATTTACCGTCACAAAGGCTAGATGTCTGTCCTAACGACTTACTAAACACATAAAACTGATTTCTATAAACATTCACAAATGTTAGATGCAACTCTAATTGCAATCGTCTTTAAGGGTGGCCCGATGGACATTCTAGGAATCGGTTTGCTTTAGGTCTCTTGCCTGTTTCACAGGAGTCCCTGGTAAAGGGTCAATTTAGATATTCTGTTCCTATAAACCAGTCAGTGTACCAGTAAAAAATTCTTGCCTGAATAATGTTGAATGACTAATGCAGGAGGAATGGTTTAACAATACCACTATACAATGTAGTTTGTATGTAATTTATTTGCTTGGGTGCCTGATGATATCACAATATTTTTCAGCTTTTCAGAAAAGCACTCTTCCATGACTTTTTCCGGGGCTATAGGTTTAAGGACACCATGGGTCTGGGGACCATATTGGGCGTAATTTTTTATTTATATAGCCTATGTTATTTGTTTATGGCAAATAAAATCAATGAGTGGTCATTCTCACAACTTGAACACCCCCCCAAAAAAAAAAGCCTGCTGCTGCTGGTTGTTAATTTACCCCGACCACCACGCCTACCTATTATCAAAGATGCTCATATATAATAATCCTTATGACATCAGTCTGTACCAATTCAGTGGCTTGCGACAAAATTGTATGGCTGGGTTCCCGGTTTGCCACAGGAGACGATACTATTGTCATTAAGATTTCCTAAAAAAAATTCCAATGAAAGTTTGAGTTTAATTAAATCACCTGCATTAATTTCGATTGTTAGCAAACCCTCCAATCGAGAAGGATATTGCAAGCGTATCAATCAAATGGGTGTTACGTACCATCTCGGCTCTAAAGTACTCTGTGTTGCCATGGTTTATGTACTCCAGGGCAAAATTCCCACTTTTGGTCATTATGGCCAGAAGAAGCAGAAGGAGAACCCAAAAATTCTAAGACTCAAACTACATTGTCCTATTTAGCTATATTTTACTGACTGTCAGTCAATGACTAGACGAAAAGAAAAAAATGGTACGGTTTCAAGGCCATGCAATCAAATTCACGGAACTACAACTATCTTTAGATAAAAATCTTATCCTGGATCTCTATGACTAAAGCTGTTGTCCTTTAATACTGAACCAGCCTAAGAAAAAAAATGCTGCTTACCAATCTCTACACAACAGTCAAAAACAAGTTGTTTACTTTGGCTATTGTCTTCAAGTTTCCCGAATGATTATGAGCTACATCGATTTGTCCTCTAAACACTAAGCTCTGTGGACATCAAGAGCTGGATCAACCTCTAACTGCATCAACCTGTGAACGACTCTGATAGGCTTTGACCGAAAGGTTCGCATGATTCTCAAGCTACCTAAACCTAACTTGTTGGCTTGTGGAAACCACTGCAGGCCACAATGTCTTGAATGGGTAACAGTCTGAAAAACAAAGTTATGAATACAAACAGCTTCCTTGGCATTTACAAACCTCAAGTGTTTTGTGTCAGGATTGCGTTGGAATGCAAATTACAGTCATTATTAAGGTTCTAAAATGTGGGACCCCAGCTTTGACAAATTGCCAATTTTACATGGGGACTCCACAAGCAGTCCAGGGGCTCACGTTAAAATCATTAGTACAGGCTATGCCATGTATACATCTTCGCGCATACATGAACAAATGAAAAACCAATGCTTTTAAACCGTTAGGGAGCTCGGGTTGTCGAGAGTAGCTCTAAAGCCGTTTCAGTAATTAGAATAAACATTTGTGTAGGCCAACAAACTCCTGGCCAATCTTAAAGATTACAGACTTCATTGTCAGAAAATGGCCTCAAACGTTGAGGAATATTTAATGTTTATATCAAAACCTTGGAAAGCATGTAATTCCCCACCCCTGCATCATTTGCCCTTTAATGAATCGCAAATATTTGAAAACCTGGCACAAATTTAAAAATGGCTAAGGATGACCTTGGTAATCGAAAAAACAAATTCTTTGTTTACTGGTCATACTTTAGTGTTCACGCATGAAGTAAGAGTAGGATGGTTAGTGGGCCTTTAAGATGCCATTTAGTATTTTACCTTTCAATTTTTCATTACTTGTACCGGACTTTCAAAAGCTCAACATATTGTGTTGAGGCTAAGAGTAAGAGGGGCCTGAGCTACATCGCCTCTACCTCGATATCTTGTCTTAGTGAGACATAATCACTTGCCACTTGTGCATTCGAGCAAGCAAAGTGTACAATTTTTGCCAATGTGATATCCAGTCATGTGTTAGCTGGAAGATAATTTAAACCATTGACACCAATGGTATTACTTGCACCTTTGTTGGTATTTTTGTGGGTCACATGTATGAAGTGTCGATGCACTTCAACATCAAAAAAAACAGCATGAATATTGACTTAATTACAAGATGGTTAGATTTGTTATATTTGCGAAAATACCTCCGCAACTATGGCGGGCTATCTGTAATAATTGGAGGGATTCTTTCAAGCCCCTCTCTCCTGACACTTAAGTTCAAAGCTCAGTTTTAAATCTTGATAAATATGTTAGTTGCAAAACTTGCATTTTGAAAATGCCCATACTTGCTTTTCAGAATTCCAATGATCTCTATAAGAAAATGACCTTGTATTTGTTGGAAAAAGCTTAACACAGGCCCTTCCTTGACCTTTAGGATTTCTTTATTTTGTGCCTATTGACCAACTCATCTCCCATTTCCAAGAGTTATGGACACATTCTGATGCTTATTTACAACATGCTGGGGATTTCTGCATATCCTTAGAAGCCTTGATTCAATGGATAGTTTATTTACAGCAAGGTTCACCCAAAGAACCTTGTAGACTAAACCTCTTTAGTATTGTAAGATTAAAGTCTTGAATTGTTGTGAAAAGAATGGATCAATTTCGTGATAATTTGCTGAGATTAGTTTGACAGCGTAAGATCACCAGTGGATTAATAAAACTCTTAAAGAATTTCAACTCCTATACAGGGCTTGAAAAGTATTGCTGGAAGGAAATGGACATTTTTTGTCGATGTTATATAGGTATGTTACAGTTAAGTAGGTTTACCTGGCACAGAAATCGGGTCGCACAACTCTTCAAGATTTTTCACACGCATGGCACCAGGTTTGGAAAAGTGGCTGGATTTGAACCGATTAATTACTATAAATTTCCATAATCGATCTAGATTGTTTTTGTTTTTAAGTCACCAAAAGAACAGCCAGACAAACTCTTTAGGGTTTTCAATTATTTCACCAGGCTTTTTCAAAAGCTTGCTGGATTTTGAACCAATAATCATTAATTTTGCCATCATAGAAGTTTTTTTAAAACTTGAAGTTCATTAAGAACCAGCAGAAGAAATCTTGTTGAAATGTTCATTCTATAAATTTGTCACCAGGCTCAAAAGCCTGCTAGGGGATTAAAACAGATTAAGTCATAGTAATTGCTATGATCACCTATTCTCCAGGCCGTTAACACAGAACAGCGATTGAACCAACCAATTATTGCTTTTGCGGAATCTGTCCAAGTTCACCCAAAGCCAGTAAACTCTTAGAATTTGTAAAGATCATCAATTTTCCCAGGTTTGAAAAGCTTGTTGCCCTTCCCCGAGAATCATAAATTGCTACGACAGAGTCTACAAATATTGTTTTGTCCATAGCAACTACCCAAGATAAGTAGGCTAAAAGTATTTTGATTCATTTTTACAAGGCTTGTTGAAAAAGCTTGCTGTTTGAACCACGACAGTCTACAAGTTACGTTACAAGAACTACTCCACGTATAGAGTAGGCTAAAATTCTTCTAGATTCATTTTACAAGCTTAAAAAGCTTGCTTGTTTGACCATAGATTATATTAATTGCTAGATAGATAGCCTATCTACAGCTAAGGCCTCATCTGTGAACCAGTATATTGAACACTAAATCATCGATTGGACCCTGTAGACTATCGTCATGGCCAAAGTTCCTCACAAAAGAAACAGCAGACTAAAATCTTTTAGGATTTTTTAAACTTTATTCATTTTATCAGGGTTTGAGTTTGAAAGATGAATTGAACCATAAAATATTCTATGATCATGATAGTCGTATGCAGCAAATTTCACACAGAACCAGCCAAGAAGTAATTGAACTGATAAAATCATAATTGCTAAGATAGTCTTCATGTACAAAAGACCTTCCAAGAACCAGTAAGTAGACCTCTTCAGATATTGTGATTCCTATAATGCTGCTACAATAAACTGATACTTGAGGTCATCTACAGCTAAGTTCACAAAAGAACCAGTAGATTAAACCATGAAGTTATAGGAAATAATAACTCAATTTTATTGATAGGTTGCTATAGTCATTTTCACACAAACCGTAGTCATTGCTGGCTTGACCCTGGCACTAAGATATTTTTTGAATTCATAGTATATCTAGCTTTTGTGTTCCAGGCTTGAGAAGATTGCGTGCTAAGGTAACAAGCTAATATGCTATGCTTTATACAGTCTACAGTTTTTCAATTTACGTGCATGCAATGATTGCAAGAAGCAGTATTAGGTAGACATGAGTTTTATATTTTCCAGGCTTTAAAAAACAAGCTTTACTGGATTTTAGCAGAGATGATAGCTACGTCTACCACTAAGGTTCACCCATGAGAAACAGGTAGACTACTAAAAAACTTTACCATATTTTCCGATGAGTTTGGAATTATGATGGCACCAAGTATTCTGAAATCTAGTATAAATAGTTTTGCCAGGCTTGAGAAGCTTAGGGTAACAAGCTAGCTTTTATACAGTCTACAGTTTAAGTTCATGCAAAGAACGCACTATTTATAGTATAGGCTGAGTTTCCATATTTTCCAGGCTTAAAACAACTTACTGATTTTATAGGGAATTAAATTAAATGATTGCTATCAAATGCCCCCTCATACAAGGAGCTTGAAAGCAGGCAAGTCTACAAAAAGGTTCACCCGTGAGAACCTGTAGACTAAAAACCTTACTAAAATTTTTGAGAGAGACATGAGTTTATCAGTGTGGAATTATAATGATTGCTATTCAAAGGCCCCCCCTCAACTGGGAGCTTGAAAGCGGGCAGTATATCATACATATTGAGTCGATCACGATGGCAGCCTTCCTTGGTTGCTCGCCTTGTCAGCATTGACCGACACACCGGTAATTATTGTTATTTTTGCCGCGCAAAAGACGGCAAGGTGCAAACTTTGGCAGTCACTGGCAGTATTCATGATGCACGTATGTAGTGAAAAAACTGCCCTAAAAGGAACACATATGCGTGGAAAAATCGGGCCGGATTATGTGATCTCGGCAATTTTCCTACGAAAAGGATTCTTCCCCAGAGGGTCCCTTTCAATAATTTCTTGAGAATCAGGTGCCTTTTTGAAAAAAATCCATGTCCCTGAAGAAAGCACCCGCTTATTTCCAGGGACGCCCGGAAAAAACTGGAAGCAGAGATGTTACGATAGGGTTGGGCGCGTATATGGAAGCGCGAAAATTTTATTGTAATCTGGGCGGTAGATAGGTCCTAGTCGGGAGGGAAATATGCCTTAAGTATTGTTAGAAGTCCCGTAATAAGTATAAAAAGTGTAGGGAGGAAAAGTACAATTTCATGGTAATTACTTCTTGCCAGAATGTCATTTCTATTTTGAGCTCGTGGTTTATTTTTGTAGAGCTCTTTTTCGTATATACTTAGCGGGAAATGTGATATTCCGGCTTTTCAATCAATTCTTACATTTTTGATTTTTGTTAGTGGATGTCGGGGGTTCTCAGCTTTAATTATGATAGCTTGCATTATCCATTATGATAAGGGACTCTTTGAGTATGTTGGAAATAATTATTTCACCCATCTTGGAATGTTTAGCGTTCATTCGTTATGATAATCCCCGGTGCGTTCTTGGCGCAGGCTGCGTTTGGTACAGGGGAACCCAAATCCTCTCAACAATTTAAGAATTCTTTGGCAAAATACAAACCGCTGTACTTTCCCAGTGGATGCTGGGCACCCACCCTTTCCACCTTTGTATGTCCAACACATTTCAGGGTCGTGACTGGTTATCCATCATGTTTTTTAATGAGATTTGTGAAGAGGTTCTTTACGTTTGATCATTTTAATTTTGCATATACTCGATTTTGCAGTTAGTAAAAAAATAAGATCTTCGGTTGAGGAACTTTCGCCATTCTTAGTTTACATTGAAACCAAAGGGCTTTTTTTCAAACAGTTCCAGGACTGTTCTTCTCATATAATTGGACGAAGAGCGGTTCAAGTTTATCAACTGGGGTGAAATCCCTTCCTCCTGATAGAATTGATGCACTTAAGGAATGGTGCTTGCCTGTCAAAATCGTCAATGTTAGTTTATTTGCAGTGTATCTTCTGTCATGTCAAAACGTTTGGTTTAAGAAGTCTTTATATTGACTTAGAGTGGTCAACAGTTCTCTAATGTGGAGAAATTCCTTCCTAGGATTTAGAATTGATGTACTTCACGAATGAGTTGCTTGCCTCGTCAAAATCGTAAATGTTTTAGTTTAATTGCAGCATGTTATCTTTGTCATCGTTTTGGTTTAAGACAGTCTGTACAACCGTTGTGCTTCTGGCGATTCATGTAGCAGTTTCCAATCCTCAAAGCATTTTTTTGACGTCATAGGAACTCACAAATACTTCTACTCGATTCCTTGGGTCACCAAACCTTATATCCATGCAAGCAACCATTGTATTATATTGGTCTGAGTTTAATCCCGAAAAATATTCTCGACCAATCAGAAAACAGTATTTTGATGACGTCATAGTATCTCAAAAATGCTTCCACTCGATTTCTGGGGTCACCAAACCCTATATCCATGCAATCAACCGAAATATTATATGTGGGTCCGAGTTTAATCTTGAAAAATATTCTCGACCAATCAGAAAACAGTATTTTGATGACGTCATAGGAATTCAAAAATGCTTTTAATCGATTCCTTGGGTCACCAAACCCTATGTCCATGTAATTAGTCATTGTATTGTATATGGGTCTGGATTTAATCTTGAAAAATATTCTCGACCAATCAGAAAACAGTATTTTGATGACGTCATACATATTTGTTAATGCAATTTTTGATTTCTGCAGGCCTCCAAAACCCTATGATGGTTCTACAATGAGATGTAAAGGCTTTGCAAAGAGAGTTATTGAGTTTTGGCACACTTTTGCCTCATTCTGGCCCACTGTGCGCCGCAACCACTACCTATCCATGTAATTAGTCATTGTATTGTATATGGGTCTGGATTTAATCTTGAAAAATATTCTCGACCAATCAGAAAACAGTATTTTGATGACGTCATACATATTTGTTAATGCAATTTTTGATTTCTGCAGGCCTCCAAACCCCTATGATGGTTCTACAATGAGATGTAAAGGCTTTGCAAAGAGAGTTATTGAGTTTTGGCACACTTTTGCCTCATTCTGGCCCACTGTGCGCCGCAACCACTACCTATCAGGTTTACCTTTAGGTTGACCTTTTTGGTTGACGAGCGATCTAGCAATATCCAAAAAGTCAAACATTAACAAATTAACAGCTTTTTCTTTCTTCGATAACAATGAACCCATCAGAATTTCATGACCACTATAGTAAATCAAAGCGACCGCGAGACACTTTTGGACACGGAAAGGAGGCATTTTGTATCCACAGAATCAATAACATCTCAAGAGCCCAAACTGGATTATGTTTTAGTTACCGTCTGGGGCCTCATCATGCACGCCGGTGCTATAAAGTTTATGCAGGATATTTGCAAGTTGTGTCTTGTATTGTTTCTACAATATTGATTTTATTGTCAACATTTTGTATTCAACATTTGCTACCATAAGATATGTTTTTTAAATTACCAAATTGCCCTCATTAATCTTCACCTGTGTCCGATTCGCTCTCGCTGTCAGATCCTCTGACCTATTTCAACAAAACTCGTTCATTTTCAATGTCCTGATAAGAGCTGCTCACATTAAAGATGTGTCGCACTGGATTTGTCCAGTCAGAAGCTGTAATTTGTTCCAAAGCCTCATCAAAATGATTTCTGAATCGCTGCCATACTGATTGGGTTTGTTCCTAGATCCATAATCAGCTCTTCAGGGTTCAAGTCACAGTGGTATATGGAGGCAAATTGTAACTTTCAAATTTGAAATTACTTTTCTAACTTTTATACTTACCGACTTTTAACAATACTATAGCATATTCCCCGGACTAGGACTAGGACCTAGATACCGCCCAAGATTACAATAGATTTCGCGTTCCATATACGCGCACAAACCTATCGTCGTACACTCTGATCCAGTTATTCCTACAAAGCCCCTCAATGTGAGGCATAGCAATTACGGTGGGGATGGAGGGCATTAGGTACTATTTTTTTCAGTATTATGGTTACTTTATTATTATTATAGAAAAAAATAAATAATTCAAAATTGAAAAAATTTACCATTTCCCTACACTTTTTATACTTACCGACTTAACAATACTATAGGTCCTCGAATTCAGCAGCCTATGGGAGGTGGGCGTTTCATGTCTCACTAAACTAAAGCTTAGGACCATCACGCAAACACATCAAAATAATGTTTTGTAATCAAAATTTCCACACATTGCTCATCCTCAAAAACAAAGGTCATCACTCACCAGGTAATTAATGAGTACAGGCCATTCATATCGTATACTATAATTGCAGAGATTTAAGTCTCTAGACATAATTTTACAACATGTGACCTTTCAGGATTCTGGGCCTAACATATGTTTCTTAATTAAACAAGCAATTACCTACTATTTTAAATTACCCGCCTCAGAGTAAGACAATCAAAAACTGATTCCCAACCTTCCAAGCAAGTTAGAGTTCCCCGGAGGAGACCTGGAAAAATTGTCCTCTCCCTTGCCAATATCAATGAGATAGTATATAAGAATGACCAGTCTGAGGATATTGGAGCTCAAAAAGACTTGCAATATGAAATTATAACGAGTCAAAGGTGCACAAAGTTGCTATGCTTACCCCTCGAATGTAATAGTTGTTTACCGACACCTGGTGTTGATCTATTTGTAAAAAGCAATACCATCAAGCCTACAAGGGTACAGAAATGTTCCTAAGGCCTGCATGGTCAAACAATATGAGGCTTGATTAAAAAAACACCCCTTCTCAGGGTTCTTTCAGCCATTCTTAGTCTGACGTTTGATTTGAGCCTACTACTTACGACTTAGTAATTTGCCCCTCCTTTCAATGAAGTCTGCCCGCAGACAGCCACGTTAGTCACTTCGTTGGACGACTCGTCAACCAGAAATTTACCGTCACAAAGGCTAGATGTCTGTCCTAACGACTTACTAAACACATAAAACTGATTTCTATAAACATTCACAAATGTTAGATGCAACTCTAATTGCAATCGTCTTTAAGGGTGGCCCGATGGACATTCTAGGAATCGGTTTGCTTTAGGTCTCTTGCCTGTTTCACAGGAGTCCCTGGTAAAGGGTCAATTTAGATATTCTGTTCCTATAAACCAGTCAGTGTACCAGTAAAAAATTCTTGCCTGAATAATGTTGAATGACTAATGCAGGAGGAATGGTTTAACAATACCACTATACAATGTAGTTTGTATGTAATTTATTTGCTTGGGTGCCTGATGATATCACAATATTTTTCAGCTTTTCAGAAAAGCACTCTTCCATGACTTTTTCCGGGGCTATAGGTTTAAGGACACCATGGGTCTGGGGACCATATTGGGCGTAATTTTTTATTTATATAGCCTATGTTATTTGTTTATGGCAAATAAAATCAATGAGTGGTCATTCTCACAACTTGAACACCCCCCCAAAAAAAAAAGCCTGCTGCTGCTGGTTGTTAATTTACCCCGACCACCACGCCTACCTATTATCAAAGATGCTCATATATAATAATCCTTATGACATCAGTCTGTACCAATTCAGTGGCTTGCGACAAAATTGTATGGCTGGGTTCCCGGTTTGCCACAGGAGACGATACTATTGTCATTAAGATTTCCTAAAAAAAATTCCAATGAAAGTTTGAGTTTAATTAAATCACCTGCATTAATTTCGATTGTTAGCAAACCCTCCAATCGAGAAGGATATTGCAAGCGTATCAATCAAATGGGTGTTACGTACCATCTCGGCTCTAAAGTACTCTGTGTTGCCATGGTTTATGTACTCCAGGGCAAAATTCCCACTTTTGGTCATTATGGCCAGAAGAAGCAGAAGGAGAACCCAAAAATTCTAAGACTCAAACTACATTGTCCTATTTAGCTATATTTTACTGACTGTCAGTCAATGACTAGACGAAAAGAAAAAAATGGTACGGTTTCAAGGCCATGCAATCAAATTCACGGAACTACAACTATCTTTAGATAAAAATCTTATCCTGGATCTCTATGACTAAAGCTGTTGTCCTTTAATACTGAACCAGCCTAAGAAAAAAAATGCTGCTTACCAATCTCTACACAACAGTCAAAAACAAGTTGTTTACTTTGGCTATTGTCTTCAAGTTTCCCGAATGATTATGAGCTACATCGATTTGTCCTCTAAACACTAAGCTCTGTGGACATCAAGAGCTGGATCAACCTCTAACTGCATCAACCTGTGAACGACTCTGATAGGCTTTGACCGAAAGGTTCGCATGATTCTCAAGCTACCTAAACCTAACTTGTTGGCTTGTGGAAACCACTGCAGGCCACAATGTCTTGAATGGGTAACAGTCTGAAAAACAAAGTTATGAATACAAACAGCTTCCTTGGCATTTACAAACCTCAAGTGTTTTGTGTCAGGATTGCGTTGGAATGCAAATTACAGTCATTATTAAGGTTCTAAAATGTGGGACCCCAGCTTTGACAAATTGCCAATTTTACATGGGGACTCCACAAGCAGTCCAGGGGCTCACGTTAAAATCATTAGTACAGGCTATGCCATGTATACATCTTCGCGCATACATGAACAAATGAAAAACCAATGCTTTTAAACCGTTAGGGAGCTCGGGTTGTCGAGAGTAGCTCTAAAGCCGTTTCAGTAATTAGAATAAACATTTGTGTAGGCCAACAAACTCCTGGCCAATCTTAAAGATTACAGACTTCATTGTCAGAAAATGGCCTCAAACGTTGAGGAATATTTAATGTTTATATCAAAACCTTGGAAAGCATGTAATTCCCCACCCCTGCATCATTTGCCCTTTAATGAATCGCAAATATTTGAAAACCTGGCACAAATTTAAAAATGGCTAAGGATGACCTTGGTAATCGAAAAAACAAATTCTTTGTTTACTGGTCATACTTTAGTGTTCACGCATGAAGTAAGAGTAGGATGGTTAGTGGGCCTTTAAGATGCCATTTAGTATTTTACCTTTCAATTTTTCATTACTTGTACCGGACTTTCAAAAGCTCAACATATTGTGTTGAGGCTAAGAGTAAGAGGGGCCTGAGCTACATCGCCTCTACCTCGATATCTTGTCTTAGTGAGACATAATCACTTGCCACTTGTGCATTCGAGCAAGCAAAGTGTACAATTTTTGCCAATGTGATATCCAGTCATGTGTTAGCTGGAAGATAATTTAAACCATTGACACCAATGGTATTACTTGCACCTTTGTTGGTATTTTTGTGGGTCACATGTATGAAGTGTCGATGCACTTCAACATCAAAAAAAACAGCATGAATATTGACTTAATTACAAGATGGTTAGATTTGTTATATTTGCGAAAATACCTCCGCAACTATGGCGGGCTATCTGTAATAATTGGAGGGATTCTTTCAAGCCCCTCTCTCCTGACACTTAAGTTCAAAGCTCAGTTTTAAATCTTGATAAATATGTTAGTTGCAAAACTTGCATTTTGAAAATGCCCATACTTGCTTTTCAGAATTCCAATGATCTCTATAAGAAAATGACCTTGTATTTGTTGGAAAAAGCTTAACACAGGCCCTTCCTTGACCTTTAGGATTTCTTTATTTTGTGCCTATTGACCAACTCATCTCCCATTTCCAAGAGTTATGGACACATTCTGATGCTTATTTACAACATGCTGGGGATTTCTGCATATCCTTAGAAGCCTTGATTCAATGGATAGTTTATTTACAGCAAGGTTCACCCAAAGAACCTTGTAGACTAAACCTCTTTAGTATTGTAAGATTAAAGTCTTGAATTGTTGTGAAAAGAATGGATCAATTTCGTGATAATTTGCTGAGATTAGTTTGACAGCGTAAGATCACCAGTGGATTAATAAAACTCTTAAAGAATTTCAACTCCTATACAGGGCTTGAAAAGTATTGCTGGAAGGAAATGGACATTTTTTGTCGATGTTATATAGGTATGTTACAGTTAAGTAGGTTTACCTGGCACAGAAATCGGGTCGCACAACTCTTCAAGATTTTTCACACGCATGGCACCAGGTTTGGAAAAGTGGCTGGATTTGAACCGATTAATTACTATAAATTTCCATAATCGATCTAGATTGTTTTTGTTTTTAAGTCACCAAAAGAACAGCCAGACAAACTCTTTAGGGTTTTCAATTATTTCACCAGGCTTTTTCAAAAGCTTGCTGGATTTTGAACCAATAATCATTAATTTTGCCATCATAGAAGTTTTTTTAAAACTTGAAGTTCATTAAGAACCAGCAGAAGAAATCTTGTTGAAATGTTCATTCTATAAATTTGTCACCAGGCTCAAAAGCCTGCTAGGGGATTAAAACAGATTAAGTCATAGTAATTGCTATGATCACCTATTCTCCAGGCCGTTAACACAGAACAGCGATTGAACCAACCAATTATTGCTTTTGCGGAATCTGTCCAAGTTCACCCAAAGCCAGTAAACTCTTAGAATTTGTAAAGATCATCAATTTTCCCAGGTTTGAAAAGCTTGTTGCCCTTCCCCGAGAATCATAAATTGCTACGACAGAGTCTACAAATATTGTTTTGTCCATAGCAACTACCCAAGATAAGTAGGCTAAAAGTATTTTGATTCATTTTTACAAGGCTTGTTGAAAAAGCTTGCTGTTTGAACCACGACAGTCTACAAGTTACGTTACAAGAACTACTCCACGTATAGAGTAGGCTAAAATTCTTCTAGATTCATTTTACAAGCTTAAAAAGCTTGCTTGTTTGACCATAGATTATATTAATTGCTAGATAGATAGCCTATCTACAGCTAAGGCCTCATCTGTGAACCAGTATATTGAACACTAAATCATCGATTGGACCCTGTAGACTATCGTCATGGCCAAAGTTCCTCACAAAAGAAACAGCAGACTAAAATCTTTTAGGATTTTTTAAACTTTATTCATTTTATCAGGGTTTGAGTTTGAAAGATGAATTGAACCATAAAATATTCTATGATCATGATAGTCGTATGCAGCAAATTTCACACAGAACCAGCCAAGAAGTAATTGAACTGATAAAATCATAATTGCTAAGATAGTCTTCATGTACAAAAGACCTTCCAAGAACCAGTAAGTAGACCTCTTCAGATATTGTGATTCCTATAATGCTGCTACAATAAACTGATACTTGAGGTCATCTACAGCTAAGTTCACAAAAGAACCAGTAGATTAAACCATGAAGTTATAGGAAATAATAACTCAATTTTATTGATAGGTTGCTATAGTCATTTTCACACAAACCGTAGTCATTGCTGGCTTGACCCTGGCACTAAGATATTTTTTGAATTCATAGTATATCTAGCTTTTGTGTTCCAGGCTTGAGAAGATTGCGTGCTAAGGTAACAAGCTAATATGCTATGCTTTATACAGTCTACAGTTTTTCAATTTACGTGCATGCAATGATTGCAAGAAGCAGTATTAGGTAGACATGAGTTTTATATTTTCCAGGCTTTAAAAAACAAGCTTTACTGGATTT
Organism: Ophioderma brevispina; assembly: GCA_023653785.1. NCBI lineage: Eukaryota > Metazoa > Echinodermata > Ophiuroidea > Amphilepidida > Ophiodermatidae > Ophioderma > Ophioderma brevispina. The sequence goes on from JAMKCH010072188.1 coordinate 52,469, forward strand.
TAGCAGAGATGATAGCTACGTCTACCACTAAGGTTCACCCATGAGAAACAGGTAGACTACTAAAAAACTTTACCATATTTTCCGATGAGTTTGGAATTATGATGGCACCAAGTATTCTGAAATCTAGTATAAATAGTTTTGCCAGGCTTGAGAAGCTTAGGGTAACAAGCTAGCTTTTATACAGTCTACAGTTTAAGTTCATGCAAAGAACGCACTATTTATAGTATAGGCTGAGTTTCCATATTTTCCAGGCTTAAAACAACTTACTGATTTTATAGGGAATTAAATTAAATGATTGCTATCAAATGCCCCCTCATACAAGGAGCTTGAAAGCAGGCAAGTCTACAAAAAGGTTCACCCGTGAGAACCTGTAGACTAAAAACCTTACTAAAATTTTTGAGAGAGACATGAGTTTATCAGTGTGGAATTATAATGATTGCTATTCAAAGGCCCCCCCTCAACTGGGAGCTTGAAAGCGGGCAGTATATCATACATATTGAGTCGATCACGATGGCAGCCTTCCTTGGTTGCTCGCCTTGTCAGCATTGACCGACACACCGGTAATTATTGTTATTTTTGCCGCGCAAAAGACGGCAAGGTGCAAACTTTGGCAGTCACTGGCAGTATTCATGATGCACGTATGTAGTGAAAAAACTGCCCTAAAAGGAACACATATGCGTGGAAAAATCGGGCCGGATTATGTGATCTCGGCAATTTTCCTACGAAAAGGATTCTTCCCCAGAGGGTCCCTTTCAATAATTTCTTGAGAATCAGGTGCCTTTTTGAAAAAAATCCATGTCCCTGAAGAAAGCACCCGCTTATTTCCAGGGACGCCCGGAAAAAACTGGAAGCAGAGATGTTACGATAGGGTTGGGCGCGTATATGGAAGCGCGAAAATTTTATTGTAATCTGGGCGGTAGATAGGTCCTAGTCGGGAGGGAAATATGCCTTAAGTATTGTTAGAAGTCCCGTAATAAGTATAAAAAGTGTAGGGAGGAAAAGTACAATTTCATGGTAATTACTTCTTGCCAGAATGTCATTTCTATTTTGAGCTCGTGGTTTATTTTTGTAGAGCTCTTTTTCGTATATACTTAGCGGGAAATGTGATATTCCGGCTTTTCAATCAATTCTTACATTTTTGATTTTTGTTAGTGGATGTCGGGGGTTCTCAGCTTTAATTATGATAGCTTGCATTATCCATTATGATAAGGGACTCTTTGAGTATGTTGGAAATAATTATTTCACCCATCTTGGAATGTTTAGCGTTCATTCGTTATGATAATCCCCGGTGCGTTCTTGGCGCAGGCTGCGTTTGGTACAGGGGAACCCAAATCCTCTCAACAATTTAAGAATTCTTTGGCAAAATACAAACCGCTGTACTTTCCCAGTGGATGCTGGGCACCCACCCTTTCCACCTTTGTATGTCCAACACATTTTCAGGGCGTGACTGGTGTTAATCCATGTTTTTTAATGAGATTTGTGAAGGTTCTTTAGTTTGATCATTTTAATTTTGCATATACTCGATTTTGCAGTAAAAAAATAAGATCTTTGGGTGAGGAACTTTCCGCCATTCTTAAGTTTACATTGAAACCAAGGCTTTCTTTTCAACAGTTTCCAGAGACTCGTTCTCTCACATTATATTGACGAAGAGCGGTCAACAGTTTATCTAACTTGGGAAATCCCTTCCTCTGATAGAATTGATGCACTTAAGGAATGGTTGCTTGCCTGTCAAAATCGTCAATGTTTAGTTTATTTGCAGTGTATCTTCTGTCATGTCAACCGTTTTGGTTTAAGAAGTCTTTATATTGACTTAGAGGTGGTCAAAGTTTATCTAATTGATGAGAAAATCCTTCCTCTGATAGAATGATGGACTTCACGGCACATTGGTGCTTGCCTGTCAAATCGTAAATGTTTTAGTGTATTGCAGGTTATCTTCTGTCAATCCGTTTGGTTTAAGAAGTCTGTACAACGTTGCTCTGGCTATTCATGTAGCAGTTTCCAATCTCAAAGCATTTATTTTTCAACAGCCAATACCTGAACCCCGACCTGAACACGCCATTAGAAATACATTATTACCAAACCAGCGCTGGTTTACTGCGTGTGACCGTCTCAAGAAGATAATCCGCGCAAATAACAATGAAATTTTACACCTCGCTGCACAAGTGGGCGCAAAAATTACTGCTCGTTGCACAAGTTGGCGCAAAAAATTTGCATTTTGAAGGGCGTGTTTGGTTTTTCTTACATATTTACGTTGACGCAGCTTTCTCCAAATATAGACTCTGGGGTGTAGACCAAATAACAAGCTGCATAACAAATTCCGTAGTCCATACAAAGGGAGAAGACAAAACCCGGTGTAAAATTGATAAATTATTAACATGACATAACCGTCTGTTGCCCAAATAAAACTTGCCCATTTTCTTAAAAATGAATAAAATGTCACATCAATTTCTCTTTCATAATAACAGTGACCAATGGATATGTATAGACTTTAGCAAACCATTAACTAAAGATATTACAATGGGCCCGGTATGCGGAGCCATTGTTATAGCCAGGTGTTATCACCTCCACGATTGGGGTTGAGTATACCCGTCCTCTTTCACAATAACTAACCAGTTACATTATGATATAGGTCGTTGACCCTATAAGTTTTCTTCTGAAAGCGCGGTAAATTACAAATGAAGTTAAGCAATAAGTTACGGATTTTAATTCTGCACAAAGTTGTTAGGTCAAAGCTTGCCCAGCAACATTCTGGCATGATGTTTGTCTGTCTTTCATCCTTTTCGAATAAATGATGAAAAACATGGACAAAGTTAATTGAACACGCACTATAGAAGCTCAAGATTTATTTATTTGCGAATGAGGATAAGTATTTTGCGCTTACGTCATTAAAAAAAGACTTCGTCTAAATCGGAGAGGCGGTAACACCCGAGTCTATTCAACCGCAAGACAATATAACAATGGTTCTGCACTCCCAGATGAAAAGGAATCTGAAGTGTTTTTCTACACCGCACACCGGGCCGGTAATTGAATATCTTTAGTTCTAGCGTCTAGAGTATCTATTGGTCACTGATATTGGGGGAAATAAATTGAAGTGACATTTTATTCATTTCAAGAAAATGTGCAAGTTTTATTTGGGGCAACAGATAGTTATATGATTTTAATAATTTATTATGAATTTACGCTTGGTTTTGCTCTCCTCCCGTGATAGGGATTACGAATCGACAGCGCAGAAGGGGCATGGCCCATACCCTAATACATGTACATACACTTCCACGTACACGGAATTTATTTAGTCAGGAAATCAACCTTTCATTTGATGTGCGTAAATTCCGGGTATTTTGCAGTTTCCGTTTTATGAAATGTATATTGTAACTTTCAAAAGGAATCACAATACACTTCAAATAATATCACAATTCGCAAGTCTTCTCGTTTCAAAATAAATAACGCCAACACCTTTATTATAACAAAGAAATCGGTGACAACTGGGCTAAAGGATTCACCATTTATACAAATGGATCCCTTAGGATATTAAGTATAATACATTTTGTAATCCATTCGGAAGAAATTGGTGTTATTTCTTTACAAATTCCAATACGGGCTAAGCTATAGATTATAATTTACCGCTTTATAAACCATTCGTTCGCAAGAAAGCTTATACTTGTTTATGTCGGTTTAGACAATTTTGTTATTTCAAGTTGTCTTTCACAGTAAAACATGACCTATACCAGTGGCGTAGCCAGGTGGGGGCAAAGGGGGCAGAGTGCCCCCTCTGAAAAAATCTTGAGGTGAAATCGGGAAATAAACCCGGATATTCATGTTAAAGGTGCGTGTTCCGATCGCCTTTGGGAGCCCCCTGATTTACCCGGAAGTAGTATCGATTTTCATATCAGATGAAAGGCCGTATTTTTCTCATTTGAGCCCTCAAATCCATTTCATTCCCAAGATATAAACAAAAAACCGCCGTTTTAGTGGTTAACCATCAATATTAGCACAGTATTGAATAGGGCTTTGCAACATGCATTATTGCGTCTACCATCAAAACCGCAAGTTTGTTTCCCGCGGTACTTGATGGGGTGTATGTGCAAGTACCAGGCTCTCATATCAAGTAGAGAACACAATGCACATAAATCGGAACAAGCACCTTTTCGGATTCTTTTTCCCTGCGACCGGGAAATTTTTGCTTGTGATCGGGACATTTGTTGCAACTACCGGGAAATTGCCCAGAACCACCGGACTGGCTACGCACCTGACTTAGATACGTCTACACGGACGTACGGATAAGGTCGGCCTTGTAATTATATTTATACAAAGTGCCAGAAACGGAGATATTGTTATTAACAAATGGGACCTCCTGAAATTAAACTTCATCCTTTGTTCCAACAAACTGCAAAGTGGAGCCAAAATTCGTTATAGCTAATCCAATATCCCGAATAGTTCAAGCAAGAAACTATTTTCCTGGCAATTAGTGGAATCTTCACTATACCAGTGTTTTTGACCGTGTTGCGCTTTATACGGTGTACCTTTGAACAACTGCAGCAAACAAATTGCAGTATGTAATTGCAGTGTACAAATACTACATGGTAAGAGGGAAATATGACACATTTTTTTCCCGAGGTACCGACTTCGGGGCTATCACCTCGAACCTACGGCGGTGCGGAAAGTGTGTAGTCTGTGTCACAGACTCCGAAAAATATTATCTAAATTAGTACTGCGCGAGAGATTAACGTTATCAGTCCGTCATAGCGAATGCATGCAAATGAAACTAATTTTTTTTTTTTTTTTTTTTCACCTGACTTAGATACGTCTACACGGACGTACGGATAAGGTCGGCCTTGTAATTATATTTATACAAAGTGCCAGAAACGGAGATATTGTTATTAACAAATGGGACCTCCTGAAATTAAACTTCATCCTTTGTTCCAACAAACTGCAAAGTGGAGCCAAAATCGTTATAGCTAATCCAATATCCCGAATAGTTCAAGCAAGAACTATTTCCTGGCAATATGGAATCTCTCACTAATACCAGTGTGTTTGACCCTGTTGCTCTTTATAACAGCCCGTCCTCCAAGAAATGTAACAATCAAAACCATTCTTTCAACATTATATCTCAACATAAGTAAGTTGTTTTGTATATCACATTCAAGAGAAAAGACCAGGCTTCCAGGATTTTTTTTTGTTTCATCTCAATTGCTTATTTCAATGAGAGATAACTCCAGTTTACTGCGGAACACAAAAAGCGAGTTTGTGCCACTTTCTGGTTGAGTGAAAACTGTGAACGAATTCGTAAACATAAGTTATTCAAACTTGAACAGATATGAAATTTTTAAAAAGGGATTAACGTTCATAAAGAAACTCTAAAACATACGAAAACAGTTACTAAATGGTGGAATTATGATCAGTAAGTTCTGGCTTAAGATAAAGTTAATAGCCTCCACATACTGTGTTTGTCAATGAGAACCTGAGCGTCAACGCGTACACAATCTGGAGGAGAGGTTTCTATGGTCTAGAAGTATCATGAAAGCCCAAATTCCTGCCACCACTTTGAGCTTTGCTTCCAAGTTTTATTGACTTCAACAATTAGTAAATGCACAAAGAGAGTGGCAATATTTTAAACCATTTCTTGGATTTGGAGATTGTTTATTTTGTTGTCAATTACATTTTTCCTTCTGCATGCTTTTAACAGGTACTCATCTTGTAATAAATTCAATTCTCCCTTTCATTGACGTGCATAAATATTTGGATTGTTTGTTATTTATGAAAAGAAGATTTTTATAATTGAACTGATTATGTTGACTATTAAAACTTGTCGATAAAGTAGACTTCCTTTGTTTACTAATTTAATCTGTGTTTTTGTTTCTTTTCTAGTCAGTGTTGCATTCTTTTGTGAGCTCCAATCCAGCTGGCATAGCTGGGCGAACAACCTGCCCAAGCAAAAAGTGGCACAAAATTGATTTTGGTATACGCATAAATTGATTATATCTCTGGATTGACAAAGCAAATGAGATGAAAAAACCCCATTGGAAATCCTGGTTCTTTGTTCTTAACATTATGGTCAGTAAGAATACTTTTGAATTTCAATTTAAACCAATTTTTTTCTGATTGTACCATTTTTTTTGAGACATTCTGTACGGTGTCCTTTGAACAACTGCAGCAAACAATTGCATTATTATTGCAGCTGACAAAAACTACATGGTCAGAGGGAAATATGACCAATTTTTTTTTCCCGAGGTACCGACATTCGGGGCTACACCTCGAACCCGAGATAAACCTCATTTGACTCTGGGGACGAGGTTGTAGGGAAATAGCACTTCTATTAGGAATCACCGATGAACTACATAATTGTTTTCAATATTCATGTTAATATAACGGAGGACATTAACGACATCGAACTGGGTATGTCACTATGGCATGCCTGGCTGACAAGACCAGCGCACACTCCGCACTGTGGCTAATAACGCACATACCAGCAAAACAAACATGCACCGGTTAGGTTAATGGAGGCCTGAATCGATCTGATAAAACAAGTGACAATTAGACACGGTTAGTGTTATTCGCGATGTGTGTGCTCGTAGTTGGAATGTGTAATTATTTTGTTCATTGATCGATTTCACAAAAGAACTGCATGTTCCGTGTACCCGTACCCGCATCGCGCGCGGCGTATGGCATCTAAACCTCGCTATTAACGTGACCGCACGTTTAAAGCCATTAACGTTCCTTTTCATCATTAGTACTACTTTCATAGTTATTTTTGGTACACGCTATTTACAGAGGGACTCCAAAGAGAAAAAATAAGGCGGTTCGTAGTAGATATATTGGACCAAACCAGAAAGACCGAGCATCAGGGTATATCGGGTTGTGAAGAAATAAACCGGGCCCGGGACGAAATACATCAAATATGGTCGTGAGGTCGCATCGTATTTTGCTGGTTTTCAAAACAAATGGGGACGAAATAGATCGATATGGCAGTGAGTGTTTATACACCTATACTATGATTACAGTACAAAAAATAAATTTTTTCACAACCCGATATTCTCTGGTACTCAGTTCAGACTTTCTAGTTTGGTAAAATAGACCCATATCTACTAAGAACCTTATTTTTTTTTCCTCCGGAGTCCCTCTAAGTCCTATGCACATCGTTCAAAATTTTACCAATATTTAGCAAATGCTTAATATTTAGGTTTGCTTGCAAGTTGGGAACGGTCATCTATTCTGTTAAAAATCGTATTGCTTGTGATGTTCTTATTTTGCTCTCAAGATACACACCACCGTCGCCGATTTTAACTATAGGACTTTGTGTCGCGTGATAAAACATTATTTGAATCTTTGTTTTTTACTTGGAAACACTCAATAAATCACCAATTAAATCATTTTTATATCGGTAATCATTTGCAAGTTTTTATGACAATAAATAAATAATTTAATCTAACTACTGAGAAACATTTCAAAGAAAACATCTTGAAACAAAATTAAATATTGTACAAATATATAAATAAATATACATACGTCTTCAGAACAATATTATGTTACACATTCCCTCAGATCAAGAGGGCACCTCAGAAAGTACTCTACATATGTCACGCCATGTACGTGCACTTTGACGTAATCGTGCTCGTCTCTTAATTGCGTCAAATTTCTGGATATTATATTGTTTGAATATATTGTATCTCTTAAAAACATCTCGTAAAACATCGTACTTTAAAAATGTGTAAATAAGAACGCATTTCCAATTTTGTACCTTTTCGTGTATTTTATCGGTACTCGACTATACCCCACCACTCCCAAAAAGAGGGGAAAAACAAACACGCACTACAAACACCCCAACGCGTTAACAAAAATTGCTGTCAGCCGAGTTACCGACTTAACGGGCTTGATGGATGTTGCTGTTTTATAAGTTACTCAGCAGTTCACAAGACTTACTGCACTTAGAAGCAGTTTTGACTATACGTTGTATTTTGTATAAGATATCCATACTTTTAAATCCACACACTATACACCAGAAATTTCTGTAGTACTTTTTAAAAGAAAAGGGGAAGGAAGACAAAAAACGATAAGAAAAGAAAGAACAACGAGCAAACTTGTTAAATCAGATTATAAATAAAGTGGTCGGAAAAAACTTGAACTTAATTTGATATTGTCCACCTTTGGACATATCACTCGCCCATATACGATACTGCACATCATTTTATTTCTATTACCTCTAAATTCCCTTGGTTTAATGAGAACATTTACGTTGTGCTGTTTTTCGCGACTCATTTAATTTTAGGGTAGGCTCGTGAAGTGTTTGAACGAATCATAATACCGCTGTAAATAATGGGCGGTAGAGGTAATGGAATATATACATGATAATAAGGCAATGACCTCAGTAAATTATGCATGGCTGTAACTAATTTGCAATATGCATTCCGATTCACAAATATGAAGTTGACCAGGGTTTCATGTCGATCATGTCAAGTGTGTGCGAACTTGTGCATGAAGCACATCAAAGGGTTGCGGTGCACAATATAAAAAATAACCCGACAGGAAAATTTTTCTTCTATGTACACCCAAACACCATAAAAGGCTTCCTAAAGATACATTTCTTCTCAACATTTAAAAAAAGAATCACTTTTATTAATATAAGAGACCAAACTTGGACGTCGAAAACAAGCTTTGGTTAGAAAAAAAAAGATGCGCCCGGGTTGACATAAAAGGCTTTGGCCGGGTGCGAACAACCCCCTAATAAAAGTGATTTTTATAACTTATATAAGTGATTTTTGTCGTAGGTTTTTTTTTTTACATTCGTCCTCACCCCTTTGGAAATAAAAACATCCCAGGTACACAAGTGATTTTTATCGTACTTTATGGCGGATATTTAAGAAATAAAGAGTATTGGTGTATCATTTATGCGCGAAAAAATGTGTCTGAGGTCGGGAAAACTAAAAAGGACAATTTTTGAAAGTTTTCCGGCCGATGGTACATTATGAGCCCATAAATGATACTGCAAACCCTTTAATTCTACTCTATTACCTAAAACAACTTTATTTAATAAGAAAATGCATTCTCGACCCATTATTGCAGAATAATGGGCAGTAAACTGACCAATCAGAATGCTGCATTTTCAATAATGGTCAGCAGAGGTAACGGAACTCAAAAATTTGCACCCTCAATAAATCCTATATAGCTACAGCTCATTTGGTTCACAGTACTTACATTGGTATGCTACTTTTTCATGTGAATTCATCAACTTATTTATAAATTCGAATACAATCAATTGTGCGATGAACACAATCTTACGAATTTTGTTTCGAAAAAGTATTATGACAAATTATGTAAATCGACAGAAGGTACAGGCCAAAGAAAAGAGTGTCTCACATACAGTTGGCAAAAAAAAACAATGTGTTAGGCTTACTGTATTTTGCGAAACGAAACAGAACGCCCATTGGATTACACGTTTTATTCCGTCATGCATGCACAACGTGCATAACGGGAATAAAGCGTATTGTGTAATCCTATGGGCGTTCTGTTTCATTTCGTTTCGCAAAATACAGTAAGCCAATGTGTTATGCTTTTTAAAGAAATGAGCAAAGCGATTTGTGTGTGTTCACGCATTTTTTCTTAACTGAACAAAAAAGCCTAAAAATGGATTCATGCGCAAAAGTGACGCCACATACTATACGTCCAAGTATGTGAGTAAACCTTTTATGCGCCCGAGTACGTGAGTAAATCGTTTATGCCTCCGAATACGTGAGCAAACCGTTTTGTTTGGCCTTACCAATATCGCGTGCGCCTACAATGCCAATGTATGTTAAATTGTTAACGCTATATAGTCAAATCCTAACTTGTCCATCAACTTTCAGCCATCATCAAATGCCGTTTCAAAATGATATAATTCCAATCCATTCTCATTAATTTCTAAAATATAATTATCCATTACAAAAATAACAGTAAGAAATATATATTACGGTTACCGCAGTCACTCATTCGTAAATGCTTTTATGTGTGGTACAACATTCTCTGACCTTGAAAGACAATACAATTGCCACTATCCTTTGTAATATCACCCGTTTCATTTTTACACTTTTTCCAATTAGACTCGCCGGTTCTTTAAGCAAGGACTTTTGAAGCCTAGCAAATAGCCTTTATTCACATAAATAATTTAGCTTTTTTAAATAATCTTTTTTTACTCCTGCTGCACGAACAAATACAGAAGCAAATTTTGCAGTGTTCACCATCATTGAATGTATATATGGACACTATTTCGCACGATGCATGTCCCAAGAACAAAGTAGTGTACGCCTTCATACAACTAAATTAGCATGGCCATATTGGTTATAAATATTTACTAAGGTGTTCACTGCGTAAGGGTTACTCTACTGCAGATAGGTGTTGGGTTTTTAGGCCTAATTTTTTGTGTAATATAATATACTAAAACTGGCAGCGGACCCCAGCGCAAGTATTGCGCATTCACATCAAATTCAAATGACAGTGACGGAAATATTTTGCTACGTGCATGCGCACATGTTGTTCTAACCTGATGAAATGATAACAATATATAATAATACAATTAAACAAATAAAAAAAATAAAAAAAATAAATATAATAAATTAATTATTCAATCAAACATTTTTGATCTTATGGCTTCTTGTGGAAATTTTGATGATTGAGATACAACAGAGTTTAAAACATTTTTTTTGCAACGGCAATTGAAACCAAGAATTTATGAAAAAACAACGAATACTGCCTTCCATCTCTCCCATTTGTAAAAGTGCCTCACTACTTTGACTTCAATTGCATCCAGTAAAAATTCTGCGTACCAGCTCGAGAAGTCGAAACAATACCTAGTTTCCTAGTTAACAGATACGAGAGGTTTGCAAATCGGTCACGAATGCAATGCGGTAATACAGAGCGCGTCGGACGGCGGAGCTCAAGCCACATGCCCAGCTGTAGTTCAGAAAGTCGACATCAATTTTCAAAGTCCACTCTATTGATATCCACTGATCTCTATCAACACTGGATAGGCAATCTCCCCGCGATTGAATAGCGAGCCGATGAATATACCGGAAGTTTTGCGCAGCGTTCCTTTTGCTCTACCCATAACATTCCTCGGTTGCACCTGGTGTACTTTCTACCTGGGATTAGTATACATAATTTGCCTTATAAAGTAACTTTTCTGGCCATTCTCGAAAATAATCCAATCATTTGGACCTTTTTGTATGGTGTCGTTGCCCGCTTGTTGCCTTTACTTAACTGTGAGTGAAAAGTAAAACGGATGTATTCTAGGAATTTTGCGCTCCGATTAGTATGGGTACCTACACGTCGTAGCCTATACACTGGATACATAAAACTGTATGCACTTGCACATTGCCCACTTAGTACAGGGAACTTCTTTACGGTCGTTTTTTGGACATTGGTGTTCGGAGTAGAAATGAGGGTTATTCGTAAATGCTAACTTCGCAAAGATTGATAATGATCGTCTGAACACCTGCCCAATTTCAGTATGACTCCGTTTTAAACATAATTGGCCACTTGATACCTAGACTATTGCTCTATAAATCCTATAACTCCATTGAATAACCAGCTATTGGAGCACTAATACTATCTAGTTCACTATAAATTAGTATTAATTCATGAGATTTTTTCGCTGGATACATGTAGAAATGATCTCAATTAGGCCGAAGGGGTAGCTTGTGCTTTATCCACTAGAACACGCTGTATAAAATCCCAAGGTGTCAGGAACAACCATTTCATTCCTTCAATTTTAATTTTCCAATTCAAATTTGCTTTTAAACAATTTTTTTTTTGTGCAGTATACTGAAACCCATAGACTGCAATGCATTATCTTTACTTCAAAGCAAGATTATTTATATCCGGATGCGTGGGGGGGGGGGGGATCAATCAGGGGTTTGTTTGAGTACCACGCTAGTCTCATTTCCAGGGGTCTGAAATTGACCCCTAAATAGGAAAACAAGGACCACTTTTTCAGTGAAAACTCAACCTCTAACGGGATTCTGACGGAGGCCATTTTTGTAAAATTACATTAGTCTAGTTTTCCACAGGGTTTTTTTAAAATAAGGGGACCAATTTGTCAGTAAAATTATAACTCCTTAGTGAGGAACCTGTTCTCATTACGTGACTAAAATACCTTGTAAAAATAGAGGCCAAAATAACAAAAAACTACACACTCGGGGTTTATTTTGCTGATATTTGAGTTCATTTTTCCTATTTTTATCATGAACCAGTCACAATCCCAACTGAATTTGAATACCCCCTAGAACTTCCTTCTGTGTGAATTGGTATACCCCTAGAGGTTGTCCGCATTTGCCAGCTATAGTCCTCTTTTTTGGAACACGAGCATTGGTCCCCGACCAAAATTCCAAACCCCCAGGAAATTTTAATTCCAATTTGATTAAAAATTAAGAATCACTCACATATTCCTGTAAAAAGAGATACTCATGATCAGTTAATATTCGCAGAAAGAATCGGGGGGGGGGGTAACCACCCCCCTGTGATTTTCCTTTTTTACACATCCCGAATTTCCAATAAATGGGGTACCACAAGATATGCTTTGCGTTTTTTTTCTCTTTCAATTGTATCCAAATAAGTACCAACATTCCCATAATGGAAACATAAGTTGGAAAAGGTGAAAATACATGATATATGTGAGGGTGGGTTGTAAGCGGAAAAAAATCTTGAAAGCGAGGATGGTGCTAAACAATACTCTAAATATTTGAATGCTAGTAGTCAAACGCACTTATTCATCTCGCCTTCTCCATGAATATTGTTTGTGAGCTGAAACCCTGAAATATGTGAACTGTGTGACGCACTCTTTGACAGAGCCAAGACTTTTTCCAATATTTGAATCATGGATTTTGATCTTCGTGAAACATACCCACCTATACTCGAAAATCAAACCAATAATTGACAAACCTGACAATTACGTGCAATATAAAGTCTGACTCAAGATTTAAATATTATTTTTTTGTGTAATAATGAAAAAGTCAACTACGAACTTAAGATATTAACCTAATGCACAATTCCACAACTTTGAGATGAATGGATTTTTTCGTTTTGATGCAGTAGAACTTTATGTGTAGTCTTACGACGTTCCATAGGATACTCGGTGTGTATAACACAAATTCCGGACTCCGACTTTTATAAGCAAAGTTGTGATTTTCTATATGAAGGAATTCGAGATTTTGAGCTTAGCCAGTTCACACAGTGATTAGTATATGGACACGCATTATGTACATGCAAAAAACGCGATCTTTTTTGGAAATTGAGGGCGTCCTCATCTCTGCCCCCTACCCTCCTCGGGAAATCTCTGAGTTCGCTTTAATTAATCGCCTAATCCTGTCCCTTTTCCATAGTTTACCTATTCAGTTGTACGTGAACGCTCGGGGTTCTTGGGTAAGCAAAGGGCGCCGCCGAGCAATTCCGGTTTCCTACCGTTCGAACCGCGGCCATAGCTAGTCCACTGGTATAGAGATCAGTGTTGATATCGGTCAAATCCTGACCAGCCATCTGGGCAATGGGCGTCTCACTGTATCACTGCATCTGCATACGCCCTATTTTCTAAACCTCGTACCTGGTAATCCGGAAGTGATTTAAATTTTCATAAAGGTGCGTGTTACGATCGTCTTTGGGACCCCCCTGATACCCGGAAGTTTAGTGATCGATTTTGATATAGAGAAAGGCCATATTTTTATCAATTGTCGTCCTGAATTTGAGCCTCAAATTCCCATTATCCCAAGATATAAACAAAAAACCGCCGGTTAGTGGTTAACCATCAATATTCTGCACTGTATAGAATAGCGCTTTGCACAAAATGATTCTATTGAGTCTACCAACACAAACCGCAAGTTTGTTTCCCACGGGTACTTGACGGGGTGTATGTGCAAGTTGCAGGCTCTATATCAAGTAAGTAGAGAACATAATCGACATACATCGGAACAAGCACCTTTAAATGTTACATTCATTCATTTGGATACAGTTGGGAAACGAAACAGTACTGCTATAATATCGTACGGATACAACTATAGACGGAAATAGAATTCAACTGGGAAATGTGCGTTACAAATTAATGTCATGTCAATTATAGCAGACACGAAGTAAGCATATAACCCGGCGAGAATTCTGCCGCGTCAGGCGCACGCCACACCCCAAGTGAAATCATTCTGGCTCTGATAATTGTAGACCATTCTTCAATGTGTTATCTTTTAGGACGTAGATTGGATTCGGCTTCTCATAGGATATGATTTTAAAGACGCCTTCTCGCCCTTTGTTTCCACATCAGCAGGCAGTTCATCGTGTCCATGTTGGGCCGTTGGGAGGATAACTGTGCCATTTTCTATATTACTATGGCGAATGTCCTAGTAGTACTGCTTGATTTGTTTCAAATGTGTTCTCTTTGGAGACCAATTTGGGCTCTCAACTGCCATTCCTGTCACAGAAGGGTCTTTAACGTCTTTTGGCAGACCGGGGATTAACAGTGGACGTGTCTTCCAACGCAGTTTGCCCCTTCCATTGCTATCATTATCAGAGAAGTTGGCCTTGTTTTATGCCGAGTTTTTCAGCTTGCTTGTCTTCTTTTGTGTCTGAGCTTTATAATCCTGTCAAAGTTTCTCTAAACTGGTTGTTTGTCGTGCTTTATATTTGTGTAGCTGTCTTCCTCGACCACTTTACTGATCTTAAGATTGCATGTATCGTTACTTGGATGTTCATCTTGACAGAACCTTGCTTTGCTCTAATCCTTTCTGTTCACGTTGTCCTGTAAAATGCGCATTTCCAAGGACATCAGGGTCGTGCAATTGTCAGACGAGTTCTTTATTCAGGATCCGTTGCTAACATTTACAGACTCTGCTGTCACCTTCATCGCGTCAACACCTTTGGTAACATTGGCGGCTCTTTTTGCCTCACCTTGATTTTGGTAATTTCACTGAAACTTATTTTTACGACCGCTTCGCTGCGTCTTAGATAGTTAGGATGTTTGCTTCTTGCTTCTTGGGCGGAGTTTTTTGCCCCATTTTGACCAAAAGCTTGTTTCTTTTATTCCCTTTCTAGGACCACCTTTACGAGGACTTTACACTCATCACTTTCCTCTTCGAATTCGCAGATCTCCTGCGCTTTGGGTCTGGGGATAACATCAGTTCTCTTCTTTCTCCGGCGTCTCTTTTTCCCATTTCCATTATTATTCCCGGCTACGGGACCAGTCCTTCCACTGCTTGAAATTTCTCCTGATTATCTTTTGTAGGTTTAGCTTCAGTACTATGCAGCTCTGCAGCATTTTCTGGGCATTCTTGAAGTTTTCTTCTATAAGTCGAATTGGGTCTTCCTCGTTTGGATTCCTGGCAAGGCACACCAGTGCGTGCTTTTTAAGACTCTTTAGGTAGGTGAACTGACGGTTGCAGAATGGACAACAGTGACCTTTCTTCAGGATATCTTTGTTGGCATCATCCGCATTTGAATCTACAGCTGCTTTTATGCCTTTGAATTTATCACGATTAGGACATAACCTCATGTGTCTTTCCAGTTTGTTTATGAAATAGAATTTCTTGTCACATCCAGGGCAAGCATGGACGTCATCAACACTAGCAGATGACCGACGTCTTGTGTATTTCTGCGGGTTGTAGGTTTTCAGCCCAGGTTTTGCTCGTTGACGTTTTCCAGATCCACTTAGGCCTTGTCTTTGTTGAATGGCCTTCTTCTTGGACTTTGTGTAGGCCTTCATCTTCATTTTCTTTTCCGTTGTCACAACGGCATGCCTTTCCGCATCGATGGTCTTCTCCTTTTCTTTGTTAGTACCAATCTTGTCCATACCTTGCAGAGCACATTCCATTATGTGTCCATGAAATTCAGAAGTTTCTGTAAATTCTTTTGAACACTTTGTGCAACGATGCGTTGACACGGTTTGGAGTACTTCCTGATTCCTCGGATCATTTAACATATTCAAGTAGCCAATTTGCCTTGCGTAAGCGAATGGATGGTGTCTTTGCGGATTAATAGGAATAGATTTCCTTGGTGACGGGGTGCTCTTTGTTGGCGATGGAGTAGCAGGGCTTGATTTCAATGGAAGTTTAAGTTTCCCTATTTTAACCGGTGCCTGCTTTTTCATCTCCTGTTGGATAAACGAAACACGTTCTGGTTTGGCAGGTAGTTCAGGTGGTCCGGTTTTAATTTTAGCAGGGTCTGTAAAATTGTGAGCCCGCAATTCCTTTGGTCCCAATTCGCGGTAATTCATCTCCAACAAATTATGGACCTCTGTTTGATGCTTCTTTAGATTCGACTTATAGGCAAAGTCTCGCTTGCAAACCCCGCAAGAGAATGTTTTTCCTACATGGTGAAGTTTTGTTCTGTGCTGGATTAGTTCCTCAGCATCTTGATACAGGCGGACACAAAATTCACATTTGTACGGCCATTCCTGTGCGTGAGCAACGACGTGTTTGGCAAGCGCTTTAATAGATGCGTAGGAGAAATTACAAACATTGCAAGCAACATTCCACTCTTGATTCCAATCCATTGTCATCTGATGGATTCGGACGCATCTGCGATTCGTATAGCTTTTGCTGTGGAGAGGCAGTGGCTACCACTTTACCACCGATGAATACCGGAGTAGCTGCACCAGGAACTGGCTTTGGTAGGATGGGTCTAAGAGCTGATTGAGCATGCGCTTGTTTGACAACTTGAGCTGCCACAAGATGCGGAGATAATTGCTTGACTCCTTGCGGTGGCGACAACTGAGATATTGGCTGCTTTGGTGATTGAGACGACTTCTGCCCCGACAAGGATGCCGAATTCTGTCCCGATTGACTAGTTTTCGGAAGCAGTGGTCTATAGATTCCTGATTTGGGTTGCATTGTGTGAATTTGAATTGGTGATGTCTGTTGTATCTTAGGCGGTAATTGGATAATATCTTTATTGGCTTTTATAAGTAACGTGTCTTGCTGTTGAAGTATTTGTTGGACACTCTTTTTCTTCTTCGGTCCGGGTTTATTTGAAGAAATATGTTCCGTTCCACCAAAGGATGCTGGCGACATGTGATGGAATTCATACTTTGGTCCAGAGTTCGGGGGAGACGCATTAATGTTTGCATAGTTTACTCCTGCTGGCATTTTACTACTACTGCTACTACTACTTGCATAGCTTCGTGCTATATTTGCTTGCTGTGGGGAAGTCACAGTGTTGCTGTGTCTTTCAAGACTCTTGTTGGTTTTACAACCGGAAGACAGGTCAAGTGGCTGGTTTGGATCGGTTGGTTCTGGAGGACTGCTGTAGGTTAGCTGAGCCAGATTAGCAGAGTCAATACGTGGTTTCTTACGAACAGTCAGGTCCAACACACCATCCTCCGATATTGGTGGCTGCACCGGTGGTACTGGAAGGCTTGGGTCCTTGCGCTTAAGATTCAGAACACTCAAAGTATCTAATTTTTGTTCTGTATGAGTAGCGGAAAATGATTGGGTTATAGGTGTCTCACATCTGAAGGTTTGCAATTGCTCTTTCTTGTCACCTAACAGCGCTTTCCCTGGTAGTGTCTTTCTGGGTACAAATGGCTGTGGTTTGCGGGCACAAACCCAAGGATTTGTTGATATTGGTTTTACAGGTTCGGATTGAACTTTCCCATTAGATATAATCATTCTCTGGCTATTAGAAGATGAGTTCCAAAGTCCGGTCTGATTATGACTAGTATTTGGAGCAGAACTTGATTTAGTTCCATAAGCAGAATCGACAGAGGCTTTTTGTACATTATTGCTACTCTGACGGATTGTTTGGTGTGTTTGATAACTGGTTTTAGGTGGAATTTTGTTGCTGGTTTTATCCTCATAAGGCACTGGCTGTAAATGGTGGGTAACAGAACTTGGCTTACGTCGATGAACTGAAACGTTTGCAGAGCTAGGACCTGTTGTCCAAGTAGTAGCATCCACATTCTTTAGTACATGCTTGGAAGCTATTGATTCCTCACTCCTTGGTTGAGCCTGTTCTGAAGGAAATACCTTACTTTTGTCCGACGACACAGTGGCAGGTGGCGGGCCAGTACGTCGACTGGAATTTGACTCACTCAATGGACTGTGAGAAGGCAGAATAGTATGTGTTATCTTTTTGACAGCTTCTGTGGATCCAAGCGCAGTTTCTCTCTGGTTTGTACCTGCATTCCTGGATGTAGATGATTCCATGCCAATTGTTTCTGGCTTTGTGGGGATAAATGCTGATAAAGGATTTGGATTTGGTTCTATAGGGAAGGTCAAATAGGACTCTGAAAAAGCTTCCTGGCTGTGCATCCCACGACTTCTTTTCAATGGAGACTTATTCTTTCTAGGTTTTCTCATGCCGGATACTGGTGGGGCAGATGCAATTTCTGAAGATAAATGGGTAACTTTTTCAGCTGCAGGTGCTGGAGAAGGAGCATCATTAGCTTTTGCTTGCTTCTGATTATCTGGACTTTTCTTTGGTTTCTCTTCTTCTACTGTGTACTCTGGATATGGTAGGCGTGTTCGCCTTGGACGCACTAGAATTTTATGAATTAAACGTTTGTGTCGTCTCACATTTGTCTTTGATGAGAATCGCCTCCCACAAAGTGAGCAGGGAAAGATTTTCAACCGTTTCCCTTTGCCAGCAGCTTTCAACATCTGTATCTGTTCTGGTGTAAGCTCCTCAGCAATTTTGTCCTCTTCTGCAGCAGCAGCAGCAGTTGGAGTATCAGTCGATTCTGACTTAGGTTTAATGTTTACCTCTTCAAGAGATACTGTAGGTGTCTGGCCAGGATGCTTTGTCTCCAAGTGCCTGGTCAGCCAAGTCTTGTAGCGAAAAACACGGTGGCAAAATTCACATTGATACGTTCCACAGCTCTTGCCTTCACGATGCCCATAAGCTTGGCTGCTGTACATCATGGGTACCATGGATGCAGAACGACTTAACATTTTATCTGAAAAGTGTGCTTTCTCTGGGGTATTCATCTCTGCTTCATTATCAGTGACAGGCTTTGTCTTTATTTGAGCCTCTGGATTGACATCACAAGCAGCATCCTCAGAAGGCTTTTTGGCTTTCTCTGCCTCTTTCACCTTCTCCTTCCCTGAAACATTTTGAGTATGCAGTCTATCTGTAACTTTTTCTTTAGTGCTGACTGACCTCGTACGTATTTTTTCCCTTTTTCCTGGCACAAACACTTTAACTTTTGAGCCTGATTTCCTTCCCTGTAAACCATGCTTCTTGGCTATATGAATTTTGACATGAACAGGCTTACCAAAAACACTACCACAAACATGACACTTATAAATAGGCTTCTGCTTTTTTCCTTTCTTTTTAGACACACCTTTTTGTTTTTGCTCTTTATTTACGGCATCAGCAGACTCATCGGTTTGACTTGTGTCAGATTCAATTTTCTCAGAATTTTCACCAGTATCCGTCTTCTGCATCTCCTCAGGATGATCCTCATCTTTACTATCCACACTCCGATTTTCCTTTTCCCGAGCATTCGATTTTGAGGATGTCACATGGGATTCCTTTATGTCCTTGTCACCTTCATCCTGCATCTCTTTCTCAGTTCCTGATGACTCCTCCGTTGAAGAGACATCTGGGGCTTGAATTGCCAAAGTATCTTTTACCTCAGCCTCTGCACTCATCGATGCAGCCACAATTGTCATAGCTGCTGTCACAACATCTGCTGCTAGGTCATTCTTTGTTAATGGTGTCGTCTCCTTTAATGATGCTGCTTGGTTCTTTGTAATTGGAAGCACAGGAGATATGGTAGGGGGTGATATCTCGTGGCACAGGACACCGCCAACAATGACCTCTTTGGTTGCCACACTGCCGTTCTTGGAAGACCAGGTGGTGTGCAATTGCTTACTGGGAGATGGAATCACAAATCCTTCCTTAGTCATGTTTTCCAAAACTGGCATATCTGGACTCTTCAAATCTGTAGTTAGAGAAGAAAACAAAGAGTATGCAAATTAAAGTGGAATCAATTACAGTGATGACAGAGAAAGGAGCAATGTATGTATACCTTTCTGTGCTTATTAAAGCAGGCATGGAAAGAATCATTAAGTTCACCTTCAATTAAATAGTTTAAATTTTATGTAAAAATCTTGATATGAAATAAATATTTCTGAAATTAGACCAGATATATGCACCTGCTTACAATTCAACCAAAAAAGGTTCCTGTCCTGTGACATCACAAATTTTTGGGTGAATTCTGCCCATCGTAACAACAGATCAATGTGGATTTGACTTGAAACTGTTGGAAAACTATGTTGCACTTATAGCATTCACATAATGAATAGGCTTATGCTTATCTTACATCTTAAGCTTACTTACTGCACAAAAAATTTAGCATGTGATTTCACAAGTGCAGCTTTTTGGGCTGTGACTGTCTAAATTACCCTCAGGATGTGCATAACCCATGGGCAGAAGATTTTTTAACAGCCACTTGAGTTGAATTACAATCAATGAGAATTTGGTTGTTTTACATTCGAATCGTTTGCTGCACCTTTTATGGTCAGATATAGACCGTATTCAATAGCCAGCCATGTTGGTGGACAAGATAGACGCATTCCAGTACTACAATACATTCACCTGTCAATGATCCCTGTGCAATCGCTAAACATGGATCGATTGACGGCTTAATGTATTGTAGTCCTGGAATGTATGCATCTCGTCCACCAACATGTCTGGTGGCTGACGTCATATTGAATACGGTCTATACCCTAGCTCATTACTGGTACCTGAAGATATTACCATCGATACACAAAATATTTGCCTGATACCTTTAGCATTTTGTTGACAGCATTAGATACTGAAGTATTTGCAAAATACATATTTCAAGAATGGCTTTGAAAAATTTGCGATTTTAACCTGTTGTATGCTATTGATTGAAACATATTTGTTGATAAAAAATCTGGTTAAAATAATAAAAATATACCCAGATTTAAATATATTTTACTGATCAGCTTATAACTCATTCATAATATCTGCCAAAATAACTTTAAATAATGAAAATATGTCACAATGTGAAAACAACACAAAAGCAGTATAACCATGCAAGAAAATGTCATTATGTGAAAGTTTGTGCAAATGCCTCACTATGTGAAAATGATAAAATATAATTTACAAATGAGAAATGCCTCACACGAATACGACACTCTGTGAAATGGCAAAATACGACACTCTGGGCTTGCTCAGTTTAGATTTTCAATAATTGCTATTTGATGCAGAATTTAAGATTTGCAAACATGTCATATATTAAGCCACTTTGAAGTATGATATCTGGTTGATTTATAAAGTAGTACGAATCAAACTGATGTGACAAATTTCTCAAAATAGTTGAAAATGTTGAATACGTCACTATGTGAAGCGGCTGACGATTTCATATGGCTAAATCCTTAACTCTATGATATATACGATTGCTAAGTAGGACTCTAAGAATTTGTTGCAGGTCATTGTTTCTTGGAAGAAACAACATGTACTGACAAAATACTCTAAGGGTAAAAAGAGGGAGGAAAACCTACTACCATCAGCAGCAATGAGGTCCATCTCTTTCAGTTTGGTATTTACATCTGGATGATCTTGGACATTGACATCAGGACCCGGTGGTACAAGCTTAACTACAGGAGGCCCACCGGACTGCTCACCAATTGCAAGGGTAGTTGGCACTGGAACCTTTGCCGACTCCTCTTGAGCATCATCGACTTTGCTAGCATGGTCACCTTCTGCCAATTTCTCATTATTGTTGTTTACTTTAAAGCACTTGGATGAATCTTTCTTTGATAGCCTTCTGGAAGTATCTTCCTCGTTCTTCTCTTCCTCTGCTTCTTCAGTACTGATCTGTTTTGACTTTGGTGTAAGTTTGATTCCAGTCCAGATGTGGCAGTACTTTGCTTTTGCTGTTTTCCACTTTGACTTTTGTCAGTTCTGCCTTTCACGCTTGACTTATCGCCTGACTTTCCCAATTTGTCCCCTACGACATCAGTGGTCTTGCCACCTGATTTAGTAGCCTGTTTGCTTGACTTGCTGGCATTAGGCGTTGCTTGTTTTCCTGCCGCCTCTTTTGCAGCCTTTGCTTTTGCTTTCCGTTGTGCAGCTTCATGCATCTCTTCAGAAGGAGGTTCGCCACTATTGTACCAGCATAGAAGCTCTTCTCCAGCTGGGATATCCTGTATGACAGAACAAACCATAGTAAGAGGTTTCATAATAGAAATTCAATGTCTGCTTTGCGATTACATGCAGGATTACCCATTATCCTTCCTTGTAAGGCTAGGTGTCCTGAAGACAGTCATACCATTTGTAAATATGAAATGCAAACAATTAAACTGGATTGTTTGACAATATAAGATCATGAAACTGTTTGAACCTAACTTGTAATATGACGTGTACCAAAGTTAGTTGGAAAGAAACATGGTGCAAAAGTGCTGGGGGAGGGAGGGGGGAGGGGGTGAAGAAAACAAATTTTTGCCAACGCGAAGATACTAATGGGGTAGTAGTATTGACCAATTAAGCAGTTATTAGTAACCAATTTTTATGAAGCTCTATCATGCACCACGCGCTCAAAAAAACAGCTTACACCTTTTTACACAAATGTACCGACGGACCGTTATGTACCGACAAAACATCTCGGTCGGGGGGCACGTGCCCCCCTGCCCCCCCTCTGGCTACGCCACTGCTTGTTATGTAAATATTTTGGAATAGTACCACTGTTAAATGGATTAAAGATTACACATGGATGACTGTAATTAGGGGGAGCGAGTAGCGCAGCGGTTCTTCCCTCGCTTTACACCACTGAGGTCCCAGGTTCGATCCCCGGGTCGGGCATGAAGCTTTACGTGTAATTGGTTTCCAGTCCAAGCTCGCTCTCGCAGGTTTTCTCCGGGTGCTCCGGTTTCCTCCTGCTTCTAAAACTGGTCTTCTTTCCCCTTTCTTGTCCTAGTTTAATGTATATGGTTCCGGTCGTTGTGTGAATGTTGCAATTGGCGCTGTATTAGCTGCTGCCTCGAAGTTGCATTGTTCTGTAAAGCGCTGTGTTCTTTGTAGAGCGCTATATTAAATGCTTAATATTATTATTATTATTATTAATTATCCTGTTGAACACAAAGTTCCATACCAAAATGGTAAGATACCAAAACAGCCAAAACTGTTAACACATGTAAGGTTTCAGGAATGGGCCCTTAGTTTCCAAGTTGTACTTTAAATTTTACACTGCAGTCTATAAGGTAAGCTTCAAAATGGGACGGCAGAACTGTTTCATTACAAACACAACAGAAATCTGCATCAGGGATTCATTTATGAAAATAAGAGGAGCTCTGTTAATAACTCAGTCTCTTTTATTAAAGTTCCTTTAGGATCTCAACAAGTGGCTCAATTACTTCATGCAATATCAAAAACATATGTCTTTCAAGGAGCAAGGAGCTCAAATTATTGAGCTCCTGCAAAACTGTTCAGGAGAGCTGTAGGAGCTGTGGCGAAATTGAGCTCCTCAGAAATGAAGGTCTGATGCATGTAGTGCCAAAATACGTAGATTCGTAAGTTCATCATATTCTTATAGTCCTTTCATTGTCCCAGTTGTTCAAGTTGCAACTAAACCCAATCACAGTGAGATCGTGTGCTACTATCTTATCAAAATCTGATGTTGACAACTGCAAGTATTTTAGATTTCATGTCAAAGTGGCTGATTTCAGTAGTAATGACAGGGACTATGAATGAAGCTTTAAGAATTAAGACATTTGCAAACCCAGTCTATCACTTCTTCACTCCAGCTGCCCCCTTCCCACTGTCAACTGACAGCTGTGCTTTAAAGGGGCATTTCGTGATCCACAGCCTCGTCCCCCCCGACTTACCTCAAAGAAGTTGAGATTTTTATATCATCTGAACCGTTAACATTAGTTATCCATGTGTACCTGTATCTTACGTGCAAATTCGGTCGTATCGTAAGAAATTCGCAATTTTTGTATTTTCTGTCCGTAAACGGACAGAAATCATAGCATAGTGGCCTATGGGACTGTGGACACAAGGATTTGCTCATAACACAAAACCGCAAGGTCGGGATCAACTGAAAAGTTGTGAATGAGCTTTTCTCAATGATATCTAGTGAACAATTAATAAAACAGAAGGTGCTGGAATCACGAAATGCACCTTTAAAGAGACACTGGCACATTTGAAAAATAGAGCGCCCTCAAGATTTTTCAAAATCGATATTTTTGCATGGTTGTAAAGCTTTTGTATACAAAAGCCCTCATCCGAAATGATTAAGACCAAATCAGCTTCCTTATGGGTAAACTGAACGATTTTGTAATTTAGCGTCGCCGGCGACGCGAAATTCAGCAGACGACGAAAATGGCGTTTAACACAAGAACACGCAGCCGTATGCATGTTTCCCACGCTATGCACACTGTTTGACCGGTCTATAACCTTTGTGGTTTTAATATCAGTGAGTACGAGTCAAAATATTCATGTAATATACACATTTGTTGATTAAAGTTATGGAAAACTTAAAAGTTAGCCTACAAATTACCTTGATATCTTTATCCTCATATTAATGTCCCTATCTGTTTTTGGGTATGTTATTTTTATGTGCAAAATAAATCTGTTCTTCCAATGGCCTAGACTATCATTTGAGAGCAAATTGAAGAAATTTCATATTTTGTGAAAATGTGCCAGTGCCGCTTTAAAGTCATCTCTCTCTCTCTCTACTTACCCTGAGTGTCTTGTAGAAGATGTTCTTGTTGTCTTGCATTGCTATCATATTCTGTTCTTCGAAATACCTGGCACTCTTCACATAACGCATCCAGTTGCCTTTGGTAGGATCAGATGCATCGATGCAAAACAATCGTCTGCCCTTTGGGCCTCTGATCTATGGTAGGAGAAGAAAAAGAAGCAGTGGTTTTAGTTGCGTTTTGAAAAGTCATAATGTATATTATTTTTTTAAGACACTGTGGCATAAGCCCTTAATTAAATAACACCCTGAACTGAAAACCAGTATAGGTATCAAACTAGTTTTCAAAGTGCTTATCACCATTTGTTTTTTAGTATAGCTTTAATACATATGTAGATTATCATAATTTTATCCTTTCTTCATACCTTTTCAGACAAACATTTTTAAAATTCAGACAATGCACTAAGATAAATTGGCAAAATATTGATGGAGAGCCATTCTTTTTGTTTTCAATATATAGCAATTTTTCCATCGAAATAATTTAACATTTTGGGATGGTGGAAGGTTAACTCTGTACACCAGCCACCAACTATAAGTGATTACGCTGCAATGTATATTCTAAATAGTAGTCAGGTGTTCCTTGTACAGAAAATGACATTCCACCTGGTGAAATTAAGGCACAAGCATGGCAAATGATTTACATAGAACATTGCACTATTCATCTTTCACATTCCAACCATAAGAGATGGACCTTAATCACAAGTCAATTCACCATGGCAGGAGATATTCTCATCTTCTGCTTGGAATAAAGCACATTGATGGACAGTGCGTCTTCACAGTGCAAAATAACCCAGTGTTGTCCTTAACAGCGTAATAGCACACTTAAAGACACTATCAGTGATTTGCCTAAAATCAGCAAATCGAAAAAAAATCATCAAAAATCAGATGTTAGCATGTACTAACAAGTACAGGGACCTAACATACCCCTGCAATGATAAGACCAGAAGCAACCTAATAAGAACAGAATCGGAGATTTTAGTCATTACGTCCGAACGGACACTTACAACACGTAATTGAATGGAGAATCGTATCTTGGAAACACTGCCGTTTTCTCGCTTTTCTTTCAATTATTCTAAGCGAAAGGAACTTATGAGAAGTCTACAGAATTATCCTTCACTTTGAAGCTAGTCCTGCAAATTTCAAATATTTTTCAAATCACTGATAGTGTCTTTAATGAAACAATCTTTGCAGACAATTTTAGCAAACAAATATGATACAAAATCAATACATTTTCCAATCTCTAGCTGTAATCAAGGAGATTACACTGACAACTGGGAGTCACAGATCAGCAGATAGCACAGCTGGGTTTACAGGACAGTCCATTGTTCTCTGACAACACCGAATTAACCCTATCAGAATAGATTGTAGCAAGGTCTTTGTCATGGCTCTTCCGCCCGCATCTCTCAGATGCAACCACAGGGAGAGCAGATAATGGATTTTTCATGGTCCTACTGATATATTTGAACCTCGGACCTTCTTCATCAGAGGCAAAGACCTTATCCACTGTATCACGCTCCTCCATTCTAACTTGCACAACAGGAACAATCATTGGAATAAGTTTCTTGCAGACTTTTAGCAAGAGCCAAGTCCAATGGTTGGCCTCATTCAAAGATTGGAGCCACTCGTTCCAAGTAGGACAACAAAAAAAAAAAAGAAAAAATGTGGAGGATGTGACCAGGAACGAGACCACACTTGTGCTAAATCATTCGCCATGTAAGTCTATGGAAACTTAATGAGCTGCTCAATAATTAAATCATTTGCAAGCTAATATTACTCTATTGTAATAGAATTACAATAGGAGCGTACACAAATATGACGCTATTAGGAACAATGGTTAACATTATCTTTTGTGACCAAGGTGATCTCAAAAAAACATACTAGGTCCCAAAGCAAAGCTGAGGGGCATTACAGTGGTTTGAGATCACCAGTAAATATTGATTTGTTTTTTTTCTACCAAATTTTCGTTTTTGTTTTCTGATGGGTACAATTAGTTCGTCTATAGTTAGAACAAGCATCATGTTTCGGGAATACGGCTCATCATAGGCAAAGTCAACAAATGTAGATCTCACCAATTGCTTGTCTTGTTGACTTACATGTACAGTTACCTTGGCTTTCTGACAAAAATTGTATCAACTCCTAACTGTAACATGAAAAAGCTGCCTAATTCCTGGACAAAATAAAGTATACTTATCTGTACATTTTGGCATACTTTAAATGTAATGTATGGGCATAAAGTTATATAAAGTATATTTTAAAATTACTTATTTGTCATATTGTGGAGAAAATATCATACTTTAAGAACTTAATATACTTTATGGGACTTGTTGAAAAATATGCAAATTGTTCATACTTTAACTATACTTTATTTAAATTAGTTTTTTTAAATGTACTTTAAAATACTTACTGGACGTAAAACATGTTCTGGCTCAAAGTGTATACTTTAAATATACTTTACTGGACCTAAAACATTTTATGGGCCTCAAATTGTATACTGTAAAATATACTTTACTGGACTTGGGCATTTTCTGGTTTCAATTGTATACGTTAAATATAATTTACGGACTTAGAAATTTTCTGGTTTCAAATGGCGTGATATACTGTTTCAAATAATTACTTTACTGGACTTAGGCATTTTCTGGTTTAACAAATTGTTAACTTTAAATATACTTTAATGGAATTAGAACATTTTCTGGTTTAAAATGGCGCCTTATACTTAAATATACTTTAAGGACTTAGGCATTTGTTTTGCGTATTCAAATGGATGACCTTTTTATACTTTAAATATACTTTACGGAGTAGACATTTTCTGGTTTCAAAGGGCGATACTTAAATATACTTTACTGGACTTAGGCATTTTATTTCTGGTTCAATTAGTATACTTTAAAATACTTTATGGACAAACTTTTCTGTTTTCAAAATTTTATACTGTAAAGATACTTTACTGGACTTAGAACAGTTTCTGGTTGTCAAATTGTATTTACCTGGACGTGTTACCACTGCTGTAAAATCTGGCATTGGGTATGCCCACTGATGGTCTCCACATACCTGGGACTATGTCAAATATTCTAACCAATAATACATGACTGCGTCTTGGAAACAAATTTTTGTACATGTACATTTGGTTTATGAACTTGATTTAAAAATTAACTAACACACTTTAATCAAGATGCAAATTGACTCGACTGAACCACTGAAAACTCAGTACACATATGACCAACTCCAGACATGGTTCTCCTTAGGGATCCTGAGGTGGGGGAAATGAACTTAAAGAATGCAATATAGGTTAGGTCCCTTCATTCCGGGTATGCAGAGGCTCCACGATGAATAGTGTTCGGTATTGTAACATTTTTATCATAATTTGGTTAGATTCCATAAATAATAAGTTTTAGTTCATAATTGATCAGTTTTTTTTAGTAGACCATTTCCTTTTTCAATAATGTTTTAACCAGTTTGTCGATATCCTGTTTTTTTTATATCGACATGTCAGGATGTGGCTTATAGCAATATACATGTTGACAGGCATATCAATGAACAGCCTTAACAGAATCTGATTAGTATCAATAGTGTTTTAAGAATGTGTTAAATAAGCATTTTTGATAAAAATTTGATGCTTTAAACTGTGTCAATAGTTTTATGACATAAAGGGATTAGCAGCAACTAATGGGAGAGACCTCAACAAATGTGAAAATGTCAAATGTTTTTAACTTTATCACAAAATCAGGGATAAGTGTGTACCCTTCCATGTAACTGCTTTAATGTAGAACCAAACCACCAAATAAGTGAAAAAACAAGTTTTGAGGAAATTGTCATACCGTCTCATGTAAATAGACATACAGCGACCGTGTCTCAAAATCTGGCATAGAACGCTGATTGTAGGTTTACACTGTAAATATGACAAAATCAATAATGTTTTTGTTTGAGGTCAAACTGTTTGATCATGGTGCGCAATACAATTTGGAAAATCTGTGATATTCACCGGGAAAGTGCTTTTTGATCTCAAGTCTGATTTAATACGCACGTATAGAAAATAGAGAGAATCAATAAAACGGTACTGCAAATTGTCCTTTAAATACACGATTTCAAGCCAACCACTGCAGGTTATTTCGCATATCCATGCCAGTCAAAAAAAGTATAAAATAATTGCATGTTTGATAATTTTTTTCGCTGTTTTCGGATCAGCAAATCGCTGCTAATATCCCTATATTTGAGTGTATCAAATATGTTCAAAATTCAAACTAGGCATCGAGTGTCTTTATAAAGCACGGGTATATCATGGCTTTTTTACACTTGCACTGTCCATGTGACCTTTTGACCCCCCAATCTATTGTTACAGGTCCCAAAGAGTTACAATGATTTTATGCTTCATTTCACTTTGAATGAGTTAAACGTATAAATTAGCATATAAAATATTATAATTAAATCTAATTAACATAAATATAAAAACTGACGACCCATGATACTATCCCTCAGGTTGAATGTGAAGTATACAAAAACTTGCAATTACAGTGTATCACAATCAATACTCAATTTTTTCCAGATGGCATTGTTCAACAAATTACCTGTAGAACCTCTCATATTTCACATCTTGTCGTTGAGTTGGGACTTGAAGCCCTAACAGATGACATAGGTATGCCCAGCCAATATAAGCAACTTTGATATTTTGTGTATGACCTGTGACCCCTTAACGATGGCTCACAGAGCGAGGTCACTGGTGGACTCCCCTTTTGCACTTTTCATGATGCCTCAAGATGACATAGCTATTTAAGGTCAATTAAAAGCTTTTCTTTTATATTTGACCCCTAGATGACCCCACTTTGAACGTTGATCCCAAAATGTCACATAAGTAATAGAAGGCCTTTTCCAGTGGTTTGCATTGTGAACACTTCACATAATCTCTACTTGGTTATGATTATAGCGTTTTTTTGCATATTAATTAGCTCATTTGCATATCTTGCCACGTGACCCCCTATGGCCAATATATTCTGTCCGTGATTCGTCTCGACAATTATCTGCAACTTTTGCGCAGACATCACCTAGCCCAAGTGTTAATTTTGAGATATAGCATTTTGCTATTAATTAGATAATGCCGCCATTTTGAAGGTTAATGGTTCCGAATTAATTCTGTGGTACAAGCTGTATACACTGACACAGACATGCTCATAGCGGAATTTTTTCGTACGTAGCGCACATAATCTGTAAAGAAGTAGGCCGCAAAATATTTATTTAAGTTTTTGACCCTATTGACCCCTACGAGGAGGTCAACGGTCAAAATATTTCAACCCCTGAATGTAACTACTTGGTCAGTGGTTCTTCTGACAATTGTGATCACTATCGCCCAGCCGTTTGCACTCCGTATCATTTTGAAAACAGCAGTTACAAGACAGAAGAAGAAACTAGAGACATTTTTGTGTCAAAGAGCACGGACCTTAGTCGTGGAATTTTTGTGCATTTGGTAATTGACCTTTGACCCTACCATTGGGTTACATAAAAGGTCACTATAGACTTTGTTATGTCATCTATCATTAATTTAATCCCTACAAGTTGGAATATGGTATTTTGCACTCTGGGCAATTTTTATATTTGGCATATTTTGACCTTTGACCCCTAAAACGAGGGGTCCACCAAGCAGGGTCACTGACTGGGTGGACCTTTTCATAATTCAACGATTGCCATCACGATGGCACAATTAGATTAGTCAATTATGCTTCTTTCAGATTTGACCCATAGATGACCCCATTTGACCTTTGACCCCATTTTGTGAGCACGGATAATAGAAGCTTATATTTCAGGTGGTTCTTGTGACCAAATATGACATTTATACCTAATTTGGTTGATGAGTTTATATTGTTTTTTGTTTTGCATATAATTAGCTCATTTGCATATCTTACAGATGACCCTTGGAGCCAATATTCTGTCATATGATTCGTCTCAACACTATCTGTAACTTTTGCCACAGACTCACCTATCCATGTCTTATCGTTTTTGAGAGATAGCATTTTTGCATATTAATTAGATATTGCCGCCATTTTGAATATTAATGAACTCCGATCGTTTTTCTGTGTACACCCTATATGAAAAAGGCTGTCTAATGATTCTTGTGACGAATTTGGAATCTATAGCTTGTTGTCTGTATGACAAGTCGGCTTTTAAAGATTTTTAACAAAATGGAGGCTTACTTTCCGGGTTCCGTGACCTTTGAACCCCAATCCGATACACCCCATATGAAGCTTGGGTTAGCGGTTCTTTCTGACCAACTTTGTTTAAAAAAAAGATATGGGTTAAACGTTTGGTACTAGTAGGGATTTTAAGGAGCATTGGAAAGAAAAGAAGAAGAACTAGAGACATTTTTGTGCTCAAAGAGCACGGACGACCTTAGTCCGTGGCATTTTTGCACATTTGGTATTTGACCTTTGACCTATCATTGGTCCACATAACAGGGTCACTGTAGACTCTTATTTCACTTTCATTAAACCTTACCCGTTGGGTATTGGTATTTTTGCATATGGGCAAATGATATTTTGGCATATTTTGACTTTGAACCCCTAAACGATGGTCACAGAGCGGGGTCACTGTGGACTCTTTTTCATAATCATTCGTGCCATCACGATGGCATAATTAGATTAGTAAATTAAGCTTCTTTCAGAAACCTATGGGATAATAGCATATTGATGGAATGTGTGCAATATGTCTTCAATTGGTACTAGTGCAGGGGACGGATCCAGGATTTGAAAAACGTTCTAAATTACCGGGGGGCTGAAGGCTGAAACTTGTACCAAAAAATGGGGGATGATTTTGCAAGATTTGCAGAATTACCAGGGGAGGCGTGGCGCCCCTCTCTGGATCCGCGGCATGACTGAACCATGTTAGTGCAAATAGCTTGAAAGAGCATATATTTCCAGAAGTAAAATTATTCCCATTTCAGAAAAGCTATACAAAAAGATCCCAGTGAAAACCATACAGTTGGATTCAGCTGATGAATGTCACTGATCCCCCAACTTGGGATTTGAAGATTGGTTCGGAATGACATAGCTGCTATTAGTTACTTCCATTTGAAAGTTAATTACCATTTCAGAGGTTTAAACTGAAAACCAATGTTTAAATGAAATTTCAGTTGGTACCAAACGGAACTGATCGTAAATAAGACGTGGTTTCACCTTGATCACAGAACAGGCAGCAAAAAACGAAATTGCCTCTTAAAATGGTAACTAGTTTTAATGTAATTTCATATACCAGATGTTCAGTGATTCATTAAAACTGGCATGTTGTTATCACGCAGTTGTGATATTTTGATCCAGTGACCAACTTACAGTTCAACAAAACAATGGGATTGGGTTCATCTTATGCAAAACAATAGTGGCTATTTTCACTGATTCTTCTTCAAGTATTTTTCTCTTAAGGACTTTAGGCCACCTAAAATTAAGTGGTACAGCATTGTTTCACAGTAAAAGGACTAGTTCCCTTCATGAATTAGTTTGTATTAGAAAGAGAAGTATAAATTGGATGTTAGTTGATTTATAAGGAATGTTATAAAGAGAAAATAAATAGTTTTTAAATTTTTGAAAATGTGACACATTTGACGGCACAATTTTGGGAGTGTGTGTCCGTCCAACATTAGCAAATATTAAATCATGGAGCTTGTCTTCCAGATTGGAAAAAATGCGATAGATTGAATATTTGGGTACCAAATACAGGCTAATACTTACATAAATATTGTTTTCCATACTATTTTCTCTTTGATGAAAAGAAATCCCTGTCTGAACTTTTCTGCTAATGTTACTTTTTTGGACCCTCTCATAGGAATAACACTGTCCGTCCAAAAAATTAAGTAAGTGAGCAACCACTCATTTTTGCTAAAACCGCGATTTATCAACGCTTTAAAAAAATTAAAAACAACTATATTATCGTCTTATAACATGTCGAGAAATCAACTGACACTTCAAAGTATAATCTGCTTTAAAAACAACACTATTCATGAAGGAATCATGGTCTCTTTAGTGGGAAACATTGCCATTACAACTCTTTTACTCTTAAAGGCTGACTTCAGAGATTTCGAAATATTATTTGTTGTGTAATATGAAAAAATAGTCACTAGAACTAAAGATTAGTAACCTAAAATGCACAATTCCGAATTTTGAGATGAATCGGATTTTTCGTTTTGAATTGCAGTAAACATTTATGTGAGTATTAGTCCCTAGGATACGTGTTTATACAAAAATGACGGACCCGGAATTTTTAAAACAAAGTGGTGATTTCTATATGAAGGATTCGATTTAAGCTTAGTAATTCACACAGTGATCAGTAAGTGGACAAAGCATTGTGAATGCAAAAAACACGATTTTTTTGGAAATTGAGGGCGCCCCTCAGGAAATCTCTGAGGTCGGCTTTAACCAAAGGTCAAATTTTGCTTTGATTTCGGAATTATACAATTTTATTGGAATCAATGTCATTTGGTTGCATATCAACAGAATTGATCAGGGTACATGTGATGCCAATATGAATTCAAGGTTGAAATTGGTTGTTAACATGAAAAGGCCG
Source organism: Ophioderma brevispina (assembly GCA_023653785.1). NCBI lineage: Eukaryota > Metazoa > Echinodermata > Ophiuroidea > Amphilepidida > Ophiodermatidae > Ophioderma > Ophioderma brevispina. The sequence continues at coordinate 85,674 of JAMKCH010072188.1, forward strand.
ACTCAGAGATTCCTGAGGAGGGCGCCTCAATTTCCAAAAAAAAATCGGTTGTTTTTTGAATGTAACATAATGCTTGTCCATATACAATCACTGTGTGAAATTTGTAAGCTTAAATCGAATTCCTCAATAGAAAATCACAACTTTGTTTTAAGATAGGAGCCGGAATTTTGTTGTACACAGTGATCTATGGGACGTATATAGCACATAAAATGTGTATGCATCCAAAACGAAAATCCGAATCATCTCAAATTCGGAATTGTGTATGTTAGGTTACTATCTTAAGTTATAGTTGACTATGTTTCATTATTCCCCACACAAAAAAAAAATATTCGAAATATCTGAGTAAGACTTTAAGGAATAGACTGGTCATATCATCTATCAAATTGGTAACAGCCAAATTCTTGTTGCAAACTGATAATAACATCCAAATCTATGGACCCGTTACACCGTGACAAAATGCTTATTTCGACGAGATTTAGATAATATTGGATGGCTGAGGTTTTGATAACAGAAATATCGCCCGAGCTAGATCAAATATCCGGAAAGAGGCGAAGAAGAGCCTGATATTTTCTTGGGCGCAAAATGGGGCGATCTGTTCTGTTATCAGCGAAAAAAGCCATCAAATAGTATATATTATGCAAGAAGAAGCTGACTTGACAAAAAGAGTTTTAAAATTGATTCAAAACTAATAAAAACAGAGTATTTGATTGTTGACGAGCTCTGCATGACTCAAATGCCAATATTTGTTTGTATTGTGCTGTGTTGGCGGTACGCGGCTAATGCACTGTGGTATGGCACCACAGATGCATAAAATCGCTAATCTTGATTAGTTAATAAAGCGTGCGTATACACTACTACAACTTAATTAGATACAACTGCGTCCACACTAGCAGAAAACTAACAAGATTGGGAAACAAGTGTGCCTCTGAAATATGGCTGGTATGTAAAACCAAAACACATACACCTCTTATTCAACAAACGTGTTGCGTACACACTAGTAAATCACTTAATCGAACATAAACCATTCCCTTAATTGAAAGAAGATGATTTGCTGGTTGATTTAAGCAAATAATCTTGTTGAAATTAAGGGAAGAGCGTACACACTTGTGCTTGTTCAATATTGTTATCTTCGTATTATCGCTTAGTTGAATTAAGAGATTTTGATCGGTGACGGGGTTCTATTTGTAATGGTACAGAAACAATTTTACAATTATGTCGCCAGGGCTCTGAGAGAGTCTCAACTCAAAATATGAGTTTTTACTTGATTTCTCTGTGTAGAAACTTGGGCAAGTACTACCAGATGGATTGATCATGGTTGTAAAAACAAAACACCACAGCATTTGAGGACCAATATAAATAATATTTCAATGACTCCCATTTTACATGAACCACTAATTTAATTATAACAAGTTTTGGTAACTGATGCAAGTTTAAAAGTCATTTCAGATTATTACAATGACAAAGAGGTACCAGCACTTTCCAAAATGCAATCTTATCAGTGAGCGGGGTTTAGTACGAAAACATGCTAAAATCTTGGTTGTTGCCTATCTAATATGAGACGATTTTAGATAGTGAGTCATTGCGGAAGTGTTTACGCGCGTGTGTATAAGCTTATGCAGTGCACGCAGCTCGTATGGGTGGTTCATTTTGAAGCTGGGGAGTATTTTCGCCTTTTCCTTTTAAACAAAATAATTTGAAAAAAACAAAAATATTTTCTGGTCTAAAAACAACAAAAACCTAAATAAAGAATGAGAATAAAAGATAGGATTTTTGTTTGGCTATCTAATATCGTGTATATGGATGGGCAGTCCAATCCAATAGTTTTATGTAGTGGGCGCCGGCATCCACTCAAAATATTGGATGACATCCAATTATGACACGAATATTAGATAGGCCAAAACAAACAAATCCATCTTTTATTCTCTAATTCCAGGGATTATAAAAATATTTGAGAAGGGATCCACTCACTTAAGTTATGGATCACCTGGATTTCTTTGTGTGTAAATAAATGCATTTAAATTAAGTGGCTAAAATTTTTTGTTCCAATGGACGTCTGCATTAGATGTATTTTACCAAAAAAAAAGTAACCAACAGATAACAGCTGTGAAGATATCCAGGTAATTTAGGCTAATTTTTAAGTTGCTTAAGTGAATGAACAAATGTGTCTACAATGTCTTACATGAATATCATAGACTTCAATAATCACTGTAGGGAAAACACAAAGGTCACAAAACAAATAGGGTGGATGCTGTGGGAATCAACTCCCAGCATGTGTTTTCGTGTGTTAAACTTAACACCATTTCAAATCGTTTTCTGCTGAATTAAATGACTCGGAGTCCATTATCATAACATTGTTCTGATCACCCATAAGGGTGCTGATTTCAGATGAGGCTAATGTATTTAAAAAGCTTTCCAAAACCATGCAAAATATCAATTTTGAAAAATCCTTGAAGGTGCCCTATTTTTCAAAGTACCGGGTCTCTTTAAAGGTAAGCACACAGTCTTCTGACACAATATAATAGGGAATGCTTAAGTGAGCTTCGAAGGAGTACAAATAATCTGTGTCACTAATGTGGAAGTTTGACACATTTGGAAAGAGAAAATGTATATTGCAATTATGGGAATTAGTAAATATACAAAAAACAATGGAGCCTTCTGAGCCACTCGAGTAAGCTTCAGTTTCACATCATTCATGGGTCAGTATTCAAATTCGGTCAGAAATGCACAAAGGCTTAAAGATTTCAGGAAAATTGACTAGTTGTACCTCAAATAATGTACCCGTACCATAACAAGCCGAAATTAAAAACTATGAGTCAACAATTTGTTTCACTTTCCACTATTAATGGTTGATAAGCATATATGACCCTATGTTACAGCTGGCATCTAAAAGCAATGACATCGAATTATATCATATTTTCCAATTGCAAAGCACACATAGGCTAATTAATTAGAAGAAAAATGTGCGCGATTAGCAAGCTTATGCCATGATTCAGATTACATATAAACCCCTTATGTCTTGAGATCTTGAAAAGGTTCAAAGCGATACTTCTAATCCTTGTTGTCTTTTTCATCATGCATCAAATCACGACTTCTTACATTCGATGCAGAAAGATGATACTTTAGGTGATTGAACTACAAGATAGCGCAAACCAGAACAAGTGCGCATGAGGAGCTGAAAAGCTTTAAGAACTTTATTAAAAAACCTGCTTGGGATTAGCACCTGAGAGAAGCCTTTTGAAGGACTTTGTCCTCAACATGCTTAAATCTTCATAGCCAAAAATTGTGCATTTTTACCAGGTTTGTAGAAATATATTTAAGAAGCCTTCTTGACAACTTCTCACTATGAGTAAAATAATTTTGGAAATATATCATTGATGCCAAAGATTGTGTTTCAAGATGCACCATTACTCGTAAAAATGTTATGCATTCATCTCATTACCAATGCATGCATTTTTTCCAGTGCCCATTCAAGCAGACCCAAGGTTGCATGCATAGTAGAAACACCTACAGACACCCTCACAAAGCCTCTCAAGGTCTTATGTTCGTCTTCTCCCAACCTTCTTGTGTTGGATATGGGTTATGTCGGATACACACCAAACTTGATAGCTACAGGCATAGGCCCAAATAACCATGCAAGACAGGCAAAAGGTAATAAACCTCTAAGTCAGGGGTTCTCAAAAGGCGGCCCGCGGGCAAATCTGGCCCACCAACCATTGCTTGCCCTAAAATATAAAGAGAAGAAAACATATGACCCTCAAGTAGGGAAATTTGAAAATATGTTCAGCATCTCTGGCCTTCAGATAATGTAATACTTGAGAACCCCTGCTCAAAGCACTCATGCTTGATTTACAAGATACGTACAAGACACACCTCATTCTTTGTTCTTTATATACGCGACTGTCCGTGCATTCTTTTCTGGAAGCTTGTTTTTTTTGCATTGCAAGTCATGTTGCTGATATGCTTATCTCAGACACTGTCCTTGAGTTCCTTTGTATTACTTGTACATATGCATCGTATCGGCAAGCGCCCATGTCACATGCATACTGTTGATACACAAGACATAAACATCATTCCAAGGCTTTTGAACCATCGCCTCTATACTAGTTACAGGGAATTACATCACCTTCTATACCACCTTAATGCCAACAGGAGGAATATCCAAACACAAATCTGCAAGCAAGGAAAGATGAAACTCCCTGTGAAGAGGCTTATCCTGTCAATTATATGCTACCTTGTTGCTAGGTAGATACACTGTGGCTGGTATTCTCAAAGGGAGATTACGTTTAGTCGGGTTTAAACCAGGGGTAGTCCGACATGAGTGTACCTTTTGTATAAATAATACAAAGACGTAATAGTAATCTTGACATCACCTCTTAGAAGACAGAAGATTACCGAGTGGTCTAAACATAAGTAATGCTTACCACCGAAGAATGAAAACAGAAGCGGAAATGTGGTGCATATTTGCCAGGGGAGTTAATCCCCTATTTGTTCCAATTCAAAATCAAAGGTATTCCAAAATAGTTATGACTCTATTCCAAATTCCATGTTGTTTCCAATTCCAAAAGCACTCAGCGACCAGTAATTATAAACCACGAGGTTCTCACTCATCAGCAATTGCCCAAAGATGGTACTGCGAATGAAAAGGCCTAATACAATTCTACAAGTTCCTGTTATTAATCCTAATGCACACTGCGACCAGTAATACTAAGCCGTGGGTTTCCCACTCCCACAATTCAAGAAGGGTGAGGTACCGATCCAATAATATAGCCTAAAACTTCACACATGATCAGTCCCACTTAGATCCTATTGGAATCATACAGATTTACAATTAGTTTAAGCAAATGCGCAATTTTCTAAAGGAACTGATCTCTATCCAGTAGGCTAAACTTAAGTTGCATCCAATTTCATTATTATATATAGCTACAGTAGGTAGAAGAAGGATTAGATCCATCAAATGACCAATTTCTTAATTCCCGCACAAAACAAGGATTTCATCAGATTCAAAGATTAAAAACAACCTCCCAAAATACTAATTATCAGACGTTAGTCTGTATATTGGGAATTGTTACTTGTGAAAAATCCAAAAAATGTGCAGTCAGAAGACAGTAAGTGTGTCACGTATTGTGGGTATGTACTGCCTTTTGCATTGTGAGAAAAATTTGAACTGCCAACCGTTTTGGATAGAGAAGCGGTCTGTTTGGACGCTATAATTGGATATGTTATTGTGGTTAATGTTCTCTCAGGGCCGAAAGGCTTTGTTGTTTTGTGAACGAAAAAGGTGGAATTTTGGACGATTGTGAGGCAAGTTGTTCAAGAATTTAGGGTTTGTTTCGTCCTCCAAACTGGCCATGTGGAATAGTCCGTGTTCGTAAATATGGGTTTACACTTAGTAACGTGGGATGATGTGTAGTTATGTGTGGAAATAGAGGGCCTGTATAATTTTTTACTAATGGTGAAATTATCCATTAGAAAGTGTTATTCTTTATAGGATATAGGAAAAAAAATAGTTCATGATGTAGTGTGTGAGTAATTGGTTTCGCTTTATTTCACACCGGTAAATATTACTTCTGGCTATTAGGGTCGCTGTCAATCTGTCTTCAATAAGCTTGTGAGCAATGGAGCAAGATACACAATTGTATGACAAGTCCTCAGTGGCGCAGCGGTTTAAGGCGCTTATGTACATGTGTTATTTTTCCCCGTTGGTGTCCAGGGTCGAAATCGGTCTAAGCAGTTAGA
>JAMKCH010072199.1:0-47118 GCA_023653785.1 Ophioderma brevispina
GTAGGGTATCCACCAGTGGATCTTCTGCGACCTCTAACGCAAAACGGCCACTAGTGGAATAACTGCGCAACAGAGTGGTCGCAGAAAATCCCAGTCGAGTATCAGCGCACAATGGGCCATTCTCCGTTAAAGTTGTTCAAGTTGTCTCCAAATGACGAAATATCCACTTAAGGAATTCCTGAAAATCATTGAAAATTTGTAACCTTTAATATTCTCAGAAACGGACAATGCATGGTGATCTTAAAAATATATCCGATTTTTAGGTATAATTGCCAACGTTAACACTTAGTAACGTATCTGTCGTAACGTAATCTGTCGAGCCTTTTTCTTAGTCGTGCTTTTTTATGAAAGGTACGTGCTTCCACCGACTTAGTCTCTACCGCGTGAGTCAAAACAAGTATACACTATCCTTGATAAGCTGTTATATTCCCCGGTGACTCATATTTTCATGATGGTTGTAACTTTGATAGATTACATCTTCATGCATCTTTGATACCAATTTATGGGGCTACGGTTGCCTGGATGACTGCACAGGGGACAATTAACTGAAACCATGTCCAAGTGTGATTGCCCATGTACACAATGAAACCACTGGTTCGAATCATGTGGATGTTTTCATTTCCTCAGTACTGACCTATGGCTTATTGGCGCATCACAATTGGACATGGTTTCAGTAATTGTCCCCTGTGCAGTCCTCCCATGCACCAAACCCCTAAAGACCTTCAGTGATTTGCTAATCATCAATCGAAAAAATCATCAAAATCAATTTTTGCAGTATTAACAAGTACAGGTATCACGAACATACCTGCAAATGATAAGACCGAAGCAACCACCTAATAGACAGAATCGGAGAGTTAGTCATTACTGTCCGTACGGACAATTTACTACAACCGTAATTGAATGGAGAATCGTATCTTGAACACTGCCGTTTTTTCGTTCTGCTTTTCTGGTCCAATTCCACAGCTGAAAAGGTAACTTTAATGAGATTCTACAGACCCTATTCGTTCACCTTTGATCTATTCCTGCAAATTTCAAATATGTTTCAAGCACTGATAGTGTCTTTAATTGGTATCAAAGAAGCAGGAGGATGTATTCTATTCATAAGTTTACAACCATTCATGAAAATAATAGTCACATGGAATATCACAACTTATCGAGGAAGTGTATACTTTTTTTTTGACTCACGCTGTATACGTTAGCAGGTAAACCTCTCGTGCTAGGCGTTTTTTGTTGTTCATCTTTGTTTTCCCGTGCGGTATCTACTACGAATCGGGTTCGAGAAGGCTAACGGGTGTTATTTTTTTAATAACAGCTCTAGAGCTTGTTATTTTAATAACATGCACACTCGGAAGTCCGGGTCCACAACAACTAAACACTCGGGTCACGGTAATGGTTCTAGAAATACAACGTCCTGACAATTATATACAACGGCGCGATCTGTATATATCCTGGATGCAAACTTAAGATACAAATTCTATGTGTCAAACTATCAACCTATGTATGTAAAAACATTGAGCGGTATGCCTACCTGTAAATAAACTTTTAAAAATTGATTGCCTCTTTTACATCAAACATTTTCCATAATGGACATGATGTACAACAATTTATTATTTTTACAACAGCACATATAGGATATAATTCTGATATTTGATTTTCATACTGTCATTTTAAAATGTGTATGCAGAACTGCAATCCTTTAGGGTAATGCAAAAGACAAAATTAAAACAAATAACAAAAACCTACTCCATGAACATTAAGATTTTGACTAAACACTACTCGGGTTAATATAGAGGGTACCCTCCCCTCCACCAAAAAAAACAGTACTAAGTCGGCTTTCAACCTCTTGGGATCAGGCTTGCAGAACATCCCATCCGACAGCCGTCATTTCCATTTGAATCAAATGCTGCTATCCACAAATGTCGACATCACACAATACACATAAAGATACGTAAATAATTAGAAGTATACTATAACAGTGACGGTCCCAGATCAAGATTTGTTTAATTTGTTTTCTTTCTTCATCATTCAAATCACCCCTATTCAATTGCACATCCAATGGCTAAATAAATGTAATTGCTAAAACACTGATAACTCCTTGTAATTTCTGCACGAAATAATCAATATGTTCAAGGATGAATAGGGTTTATAGTCTTTATTCCGATAGGCTTGGTTTATTTATATTTCATTCAATTTTACTCCAGGATAAACTACATATCATGATATATTTGCTTCGTATTTAGCAAAGCACTACTCAATTACCGATTGGCAAGTTATAGCTTTAATACTTAATAGCTTTAGTCCCTTGAGGTTTAATGGCCAGAGCAATCATACAACCGCATTTGGGACTTTGGGTAACGCTCGTCAATAGACGTGTGACAAGGACATTGATTTTAACAATATGTTAACTTTAAATGTGCTACAAATTATTTCGTTATCAATCCAATTTAGCATGTTTTAACCAAATATCTTGTTTTTAAATGTTTATTTTTATATTATACTCTAAGTGTATCTATATAATCAATTGCTGATGAAGGCGTTCGTAAAATAACCAGCTTGAGCGATTGACTTGGTTAACTCGTTCTCGCGGCTATACGGCCGCTCACCGATGTTAACCAAGTTCAAGCGCTCAAGCTGGTTAATTTCACGAACGCCATCTAGCTCATTGTATCTATATCGTACCTTCATACTAAGCATGTGTGGTATCGACTTATGTATCACGTCCAATTGCAATAGCGTAGCAGGAGGGAGTAACGTATCTGTCGCGGTATTAACGTAAACGGAGGGATTTCTTCATTACTATGGCTGGAAATTGTTACGTGTGAAACCAGATTTTTAATGAGAAACATGTATAGATATAAACATTGACATTTCTCGAATTTATCACCATATTGGAACTAGGTTCCAGTTATTTTTAAGCATTTGGGATGCCATTCGATTATGGTAACGTATCTGTCTGTAATATTGGCGACATGCTCTCAGAGAGCTCTTGCGAAACTTTAATAATCCAATATATCATGTTTTAACCTTAACAATTATGTGCATAATAGAGCTGATAAAAATGCAATGCATCTGTGATATGCTCTCTTGTGTACGAGCAGGGACACATTTAAAAGACCGGATTTGGGCTGGCGACCTGGCGAAACGCAGAATTATGCATCATCAGACTTATTGCTTGATACTTTCTCATCCGGTCACAACTTCTCGTGCTAGCGTCTTTTGTTGTTATCTATTGTTTTCCTTTCCCGTGCTTTATATCTAATCTACTACGAATCGGGTTCGAAGAGGCTCCCGGGCCGTTATTTTTAATAACAGCTCTAGAGCTTGTTTATTTTAATAACAACATGCACACTCGGAAGTCGGGGTCCAACTAAACACGCGGGTCCCGGTATGGTTCTAGAAATACAATGTTCTGACAATTTTATACAGCGGCGCGATCTGTATATAGACTGATGGCAACATACTACACGAACAACACAATTCTAGGTGTCAAACTATGCAACCCTATTTATGTAGAAACATTGAGCGGTATTCTACCTGTAAATAACTTTAAAAAATTGCTTGCCTTTACATCAAACACATTTTCTCTAATGGACAGACACAATTTATTATTTTTACAACAAACAGCAAATAATGATATAATTCAGATATTTTTGATTTTCATACTGTCTTTTAAATGTGTGAATGCAGAACTGCAATTCCTTTAGGGTAATTGCAAAAAGACAAAATTAAAACAAATAACAAAACCTCTCCATTAACATTAAGATTTGACCAAACACTGGGTTATTATAGAGGGTAAACCCCCCCCCCCCCCAAAAAAAAACAGTACTAATTCCCTTCAACCTCTGGGATGCAAAGCTTGCCAGAAGCCTCCCCATCCGACGCCGTCATTTCCATTTGAAATCAAATGCTGCTTTCACAAAGGTCGACCTCACACAATACACATAACAGATACGTACATAATTTAGAAATATACTATAACATGACGGTCACCAGATCAAGATTGGTGTATTTGTTTTCCTCTTCATCTTCAACCCTATGCAATTGCACTCAAATGGCTAAAATTAAGTGGTAAAACACTGATAACTCCTTTGAATTTCTGCACGAAATAATATCTCCAAGGATGAATAGGGTTGATAGTCTTTATTCCGATAGGCTTGGTTGAATTTATTTCATTCAAATTTTAACTCCAGGATAACTTAAATACATGATATATTTGCTTTCGTATTAGCAAAGCACTAATCAATTAACCGATTGGCATTATAGCTTTAATACTTAATAGCTTTAGTCCTCGAAGGTTAATGGCGCAGAGCAATCAATACCACCCATTTGGAATTTGGGGGTAACGCTTCGTCATCGACGTGACAAGGACGTGTTTTTAAATATGTTAAATTTAAATTGGCGACCATTAAATTCGTTTATCATCTATAATTTTGAGCATTTTAAACGAAAAAAAATATTGGTTTTAAAAATGTAGTATTTTTATATTATACTCTAAGTGTATTCTATATAAGCAATGTGCGATGGATTGCGTTCGTAAAATACAAGCTTTCGCGCTTGACTTATTGGTTAACATCGGTCTCAGCTGCCTGCGGCCGCTCGAACGATGTTAACCAAGTCCCAAGCGCTCAAGCTTGTTATTTTAACGATCGCCATCTAGCTCATTGATTATCTCTATCTTAACGCACACCGATGACGTCACGGCATTGTTTTGTCGCTCCATTATTTTGCACGATGCAGAGTTAGAACAATAACACTCCATTCGTAATGTAACGAATGGAGAGTTTTTTATTAAAGTCTCCATTCGTACAATGTACGAATGGAGTGTTTATTTGTTCTATAACTCAACAATCGTACAAAACAATGGAACAACAAAACATTGCCATGGCTTTATAGGTGTGCTTAAAGAGGAAAATCAATTAGATTAAAAGTATTACGAAATATTACTTAATTATTAAGGTGTTGGCATCATGATTTAAATGGGCTGATTTTCACATATGGTTAGGGTCTAAGTTGCATACGTGAAAATACCGAAATAAAGAAATGGTGTCACCGTTTCGTTTTCCTAAATTGTCCGAAAATTACACCATTTTTTTTTTTTAAAGGGAAATCTCCGTCCTCTCTAGAGACGCTGCGTCTCGCGTATTTTAACACCTTCTTATACAAGTGCTATCAACATCTGCATAGTTCTACACGATTTTACGAACGCTTTACAACTTCGCGTCAACGCAGAGGGGGGAAATTGCTCATGAATTTTTACGACGCTAAAATCGCAAAAGAATACACGCTTGCTCATCTCCAGTTTATTAAAGTCGGCTTGCGCGTACCCTTAGAAAACCAAATCATAATGCCTACCACCGTTAATTGGTTACTAGTAATTACACTCATAGAAAATCACCATTACCTATCCATACTCTTAGTCAAATTAAACATAAAAGGCGTGAATCAAAATTATGCTTTTAAATTGACATTTGGGCGTATGATCCAGATGGGATATTTGTCTTTGTTTTGATTGTTGTTTTCTGGCTTTTATTTTTGTATTAATTTTGTTGTCGTTTATTACTTTTATCTCGCGCATGTTTAAAATTGTTCATTTCACTTTTGCGTGTTTAATTTGCGTAAATACGTTATTACGTTTAACATCAATACTTAGTCAGCTTTTATTTCGTATTCAATCTTTTTTGTATATTTATATTTTGTTTTGGGTTGTGTTCATCATGTTTTATTTTGTTTATTTTGATTTTTTTTAATTAGCCTAAGGACTGCTCAACAAACATTCTCCCCTTTGAGTTTGATCTTGGTTTATTGTTTAACGTTTATAGACAGTTACTTACATCCCCCTTGAAGGTCTCTTTATTGTAAGAGTAAAACGAATGTTAAAATCACGAAGTGAAATCATACTCAGTGCAAGTATTAAGATATAAACAGTGGGAAACCAACACTGTAAATCAAACTTTTCTAGATTCGTTACATTTTTAACACACTTTTTTTATTAATCAGTTACACCACACACGTAGTAATAGGAAGGTTTTAATCTAAAACCGTGGTATTTTGGGAGCGGGTCCATATTTAGGCAGGAGGGGCACATGGAGGATTCATTTTTTTCGGCCAAAAAATTCGCGTTTTCCCTTCGCTCCGTTTTACAAATTCACATTTCTTGATATTAGGTATTTTACCATATAAAAGTCCCTGCTCCTCCTCTCTCCTTGATGAATATTTCATACTCCCCTCTTGCTTACAAGTTTTTTGTTTTCCGTATTCTCCCTCAATCCCCATTCCCCCTAGCATAAATGACATCTCCCTTAACCTTTTAAATCGTTGTCTTTTGAAATAGACGATGCTATGTTTATAATGCAACAATTGATGTGTATGTTTCTAACCATAGGCCTAAATGTTCACCTCCAGATGTGTGACTGTTTTAAACATTTTTGAAGTGTTTTAAGTAGTGTAAATAAAAAAATACTATTACAGTGTGAATAGTAAGAGACAGTATTCGGCTTGAACAATGATTTACTGATGCACTTCGCAGTTAATGTACAGCCAAGTGTTATGAAATTGATAGACTTACCTTTCTACATCCCGTTTTAAGGCAGGTTTATCATATAAACAGTAGGGAGGTTATACTTTTCTCCCACTATTTTCATGTTTATCTTTTTGTTTACGTATTTCCATTTGCTTACTTACCTCTCTTGTTCAATCCACACACTCCATACTGTAAATAACCCCCGAGGCCTCCTATTTTGGTTGCGGCGTCGATTTCTGATACAGTGTTTTAAGCTCTTAGATTTAGTCATGATCCAAGATATGGCGTAAATCTATAGAATTGGAGAAATGTTTCATCCTTTTGATCCCAGTTTCGGCAAATCAATGTCTATGATAGACTTCTGAGTTCCACTATCAAGTTCAATGGGGTTTAACTTTGTATCTAAAATCCAACGGCGTTGAGGCCGGAAAGTAATATAATATGCCATTATAATAAATCCCAGTTTTCGGTCAATCATTTATCAAATTGTGTAGTCTGAGTCTGTGTTTCACCCGCAAATTTATGCATGATGTTTACTTGGAACCAAAATATATTGCCCACACTACATTGTACGTGCAATTCAATGCTCTTATTTTCCACCACTGGACATGACTGAGGAGGCACAGGAAGCTAACTGGTTTTTAACTATTATCCTCACTACGATGCATTTAGTCATCAATTTCAGGGACTTGTTTTTTAAAAGCATAACAAAATTTATCACACACTTCGTAGTTTATTATGACCCTTGACACTCTTCTTATGCATTCATCTCCATCGGTTTGTTACATCGTAACAGAAGAGTTTCTTTCAATCGTTCTTTCTTTGTTTGGGTACTTAATTGTATTTCACTACATTCGTACAAAAAAAAAAAAAGTTTTAGTACTCGACAAGCTTGAAGACTACACATGGGTAACAGAAACACCCGAGGTGTGCGTTAAGTAAGATAATTGCCTCGTTTTTCACGACATTCGTGTAAAATACAACACGGCTTCGACTTCGCCTCAGCCGTATTTATTTTCACCACAATGTCGCAAACACGGCCATATCTTTTACGGTCACAACAGACAGTCCTGATCCTTTTGAAAACATAACCCTAAGTATAATTTATATTCATAAACCTTCATTCTTAAAGGTGGTTGTTCCGATTTATTTGTATTGGTTTTCTCTAACTTGCTATGAGAGCCTAGCCCTTGCACATACACCCCATCAAGTACCGTTGGAAACCACTTGCGGTTTTGATGGTTACGCCGCAATAATGCAGTTGCAAACCTATTCAATACTGTGCTATCAAAAGTGGTTAACCACTAAAACGAGCGGTTTTTTGTTTTATCTGGGAATGAACTGGGATTCGAGGGCTCAAATTTCATGCCGACAATGCGAAAAATACGGCCTTTCATTATGATGCAAATCGATACTACTTCCTGGTAAATCAGGGGGGTTCCCCAAAGACGATCGTAACACGCACCTAAGTTTCAAGGCCAAAAACAAGCTTTAAACTGGTGCATGAATGTGAGCGACACGAAACGAAAACACTTTTGAACCCTTAATCGGAGATGACCATGGTGTATAAATAAATTTGAAAACAACTAGGCCCTATATAAGAGAATCCGATCACATTGCGCTAAAACCCCGGTTCCTATAAGCGGACGGTTGGAGTAATTTCATGTATGAATTTACTCCAATATTGGAGGATCTGCGCCCGCCGCAAAAAATCCAATCAATCGGAGTTTCTGCGTATAATCCTCAGACACTCCAAAATCGGGGGTTTGGCGGACATCGCAAAACCTCAAAAATCGGAGGTTCCGCGTATATTTAAATGAAATGCTGGACACCGCCCCCTTTCAATCTCACACCCTGCAATCGCGCCCCCCAAACGTATATGCCTTGCCAAGTCGACCCCCAAAACGTATATTCCTTGCAAGTCGCCCCCCCCCAACAAATGTAATTTGCCCTGTCCAACTACTCGCCCCCCCCCCCTTAGATATTGTAATCAGGTATGTTATTTTTTGAAAAAAACAAGGAGTTTAAGCGATAGCAATTACACAAGCAAAAGTTTATTCTGTTCTAAAGTGCAGAAATCATTCATATTAACCAATCTAAAATTTCTCTCTTTTGTTTGGGAATAGAAAAAGTTTATTTATTGGCGAAAATATTAAGAATTACCATGTAGGCCTAAGTAACTGTTTCAAACCGCAGTTTTGAGAGTTACAGGCCGACTCAGAGCTTTTCCCCGTGGGGCGCCCTAAATTTCCAAAAAAACTTTGTTTTTTTTGGCATGTACTAATGTTGTCCCCTACACCATCACCTCATTGAAATAGCCAAGCTCAACCGAAGTCCCCTTCACATAGAAATCACAATCTTTGTTAACAATTCCGGTATCCGGAAATTTGTGTAATAACACATCCTATGGCACTGTTTTATACAATAAAGTTTCCGCATCAAAACGAAAACTCCACTAGACTCCTCAAACGTTGGAATTGAGCATTCTGGTGACTATCTTGTTCTAATTGCTATTTTTTTTTTGATTCATATATTTAAAAAATAAATAAATCTCTGAGTCCGACTTACGATTTTGAGAGCAAGCAAAACTAACGATGGGCTTTGTTTAAGCGTCTCTCAATCCAACAATCGGCGGCCGTGTGAGAGTCCGCTCAAATCCACAATTTTTCCGTTTAGAGGAAAATGTTGGCTTGAGAGTGGGTCAAAGAAATGGCTGATGAATGGATTTTACCCCGGGATTTCATCGATTAATTTATCCACATCCGCGAAGTTTCAGTCCCGTTACACTCACAAGCTTAGTATTGTCTCCAACATATTCTCGATACCAATTATCGGTTTGTATGCGAGCTCGTTAGTGAATCATTCGTTTTCCACAGTAGATTAAGCACTATAGGGAACAAGTAGTAACCGTGAAACTCACGGTACTAATTTTTGGCGATCCGATTACGTAGACTATAGTATACATGAGAAGGTATTAGAGTACACATAAATACGGACATCAATTACCAATTCCAACCTGGACTATAGACCTTAGTTATTATTTTTAAGTTTTTTGTTTTATTTAATAAATTATTGTGTTGTATTGATTTTGTTTTTTTACCTAGCCTGTTGTGGATGCACCGCTTCCGTTTGTGTGCCATGGTTGTTAAAAGTGTTTAAAACCAAACGACAGTAGTAAAGTATTACATATTGATTGATTTTGATTGATTTTATTTGGCTCCAATAAACATTAAAAAAGAACAATTTTGTACAGAGAGTGAAAATATATATAATGTTTAAAGAATTCGAAAAGACATGATAAAGTGATAAGAGATAATATTCAATAAATACTACCCAGTGAAAGACAAAAAAATAATTTTGGAACCAGGAGTAAACCCATGAAAGCCATATTTAGCTTATTTCCAAATGGGGTCCTTCAATAGTTTTTGGGGCCAATCGTGTTTTTTTTCCCCTCAGGGGGAAAAAAAAAAAACGAATGACCAGTGTTCCAGTTGCTAAAAATTGCGAAACAAAACTCGATAAAATATAAAAAAAATTAAAAATAAAGCGCAGCAAAGTTTCATGAATTCCGCCCAAGCGCCCATATACAAGGGTGCAAAAACCTACACACTTCCCTTTCATGTTTATAAACACATGTCGAGTTACATTACTTTTCTAAACGTAAGCGTGTGCAGTTGTTGCAGGTTACATTTTATAAATATCTTAATTTGGATTTACAACTTTTCCCGGTATTTCCGATCAACCTATTGAGATGTTCTTGGAAGGGCCAAAAAATTCACTATTACTTTTTTTCGCCCGAAACCTGGAAAGCACGCGAGTTCCTTATCAACCAGTTTAAAATCAAAATTAAACCGAAATAACACAGACAATTTTCCACGGATTAATTATTGTCAAAGTGAATCATATCTGTTATGAATTCTTGAAGGCCCCTAACCCTTTCGACCACGGCCAATTTCGTTATACGTAATATAGCAATATGTCAGTGGCTTTAAGATGGCGTACAATGCTTGGGGGCTTGCAGGTCATTTGGTAAAGCCATCTAAAAAGAAGATAAGCAACGACTAGGCTTGTTTGGACTAATTTAGATGCATTTTTCATTCTGATTCTGAATATGCAGCTTGAAAATAATAATTTGACACTTTGAAAACAAAATTTGACCAAATTTGACCGTTGAGCGACTGTAGTGGATTTGCCGTGTTCAAGGCATTAACATTAATTTTAGTTTCTCGTAGAAGTGGCCTCTGAAAAGTAAGAAGAGAGGGCGGTCTTATTTTTTTATTTGTATTTACTAAATGACGCAACATATGGCTGTTTTCACCAAAACATTAATATTACCGACTTTCATCGAAAATGGTGTTTGAGACCTTTTTCATTTTTTGTCCGGGGGGCACTGGGACAGTGGAAGAGGTACGGGATATTAGACCCCATTCCAGTGGCGTAAAATCTTTTGACATGGGGGGGGGGCGGGGGGGTGGGGTCGATGAATTTGAATGAATGAAACGGGGGGTTTGCCGAAAAAGAAAAGATTCTTTATTACTTTTTCGCACATGTGGGCGCGCGAAGCCCGCTAAAAATTTTTGCCATTTCGAAGATAATATCGTTAAATGTAAGTGTAGGGCCTAATTAGAACAAAAAATGCGGGCGATAGCGCCGCCGCAAAAAATTTACACATTTAAAATTAATTAT
Organism: Ophioderma brevispina; assembly: GCA_023653785.1. Classification (NCBI taxonomy): domain Eukaryota; kingdom Metazoa; phylum Echinodermata; class Ophiuroidea; order Amphilepidida; family Ophiodermatidae; genus Ophioderma; species Ophioderma brevispina. Next base: position 11,207 of record JAMKCH010072199.1, read on the forward strand.
GGTTAAAATTGAGGTTATTTTTGGTCAAAACAAAATGAACAGGCATCAACATTGGTGGGTATGTTAGGATTGACCGCTCCCCCCCCCTCATCAAACTATTGGGGGATATACTCCCCCCATCCCATGATTTACCCGCCTATGCGTATTATCGCAAAATCCCCCTCGGCCAGCAGTTCCAAGACCCCTAGGTACGAATATCCATAATTCAGTTCTAAGTCCCTTTTCAGAAATGTTTGCATCAGAATGCTGAATGATTAGCCCAAATTTCAGCTCCCAGAACTGCCAAATTTCTCAAAATTTCAGTTCCCCCAATAGTCACAAAACACCCAAGTCGGATATCGGGGCCGCAATCCCAGCCCCACCCACCCCCGGCCGGGTTTGGCCTCATCCTAAAGAGTAGGAGGGAGGCTCCGAGAATCTGATAATTTTGTTTGTATGCGGCCTAATAGTTTCCATATAGGGCTAACCTTGATCCCGTTAAGCTAGCCATAACTACAGCTAGTTCAATCATGTAATACTAAGTTGTTTTTCGAAACCTCCCTCGTCCTCCATTCCCCATGCATATGGCATTATTCTGTAAGGCATATCCCTTTCAGACAGATACATTAGCAGTTTAGTGCTATATTGCTGAGTTAATATAATGAAATAAAAACTCATATAACCATTGCTCTTTATTTCGTAAAAACAGTCTTTTAACAGTTTAAGAAAGCTGATTTAGTAGTTAAATTGTAGCTTGCCTAGTAAATAAAGGAATAAACATCATGTAACATTGCACTTCTATCCGTAAATACCGCCTTTTTGATTAAGTGGTATAGTCACAAACGGATTACCCCCGTAGCCATATCAACCAATCATAGCCTTAACGTCCATAACCTCAATATATAGGCATACCCATCAACCGTGATATGACAGAGCTGTGTCAACCTGCTTCGTCACAAGAGAAGGGGGGTGTGGTATTGGGCCACGCGTCGGCCCCTTGAACCCAGAGGGAAAGGAGGGAAAAATGACCAGAAGGTCTCACATGGCATGGAAGCAAAAAAGGGACCATAGTGTTTCTGCCAACACCGATACAGGACCCCCGGAGCAATGTTGCCCGAGGCTCCTAAAAGTTACAACATCCTACCCCGAGAGATGTGCAATGGATAGGTGTTGTAGTCTGCATGGCATTCCCCATTTTTTTTTTGTTTAGAGGAACATCCACCACTGGGATGCCCTTAGGCCCGTGGGCCCGATTAATGCCACAATAAAAAGGTTTTCATATTTTCCAAATCGACCGCCGAAAATTGTAGGAATTTGTCAAAAAAATTGACGGAGTTCAATTGTCCATAACCTCAACAATAGGGAATATCCATTATTCCTCCTGACAAGAGTGGATCGTGCCCTAAAACACGAAGCCAACTCCGTCAAACGGAAGAGCGAGAGAGATATTGCGGATCGTATCGAAACTTTGGATAGAAAAAAAAAGAAGAAGAAAAAAAAAAGGTTGCCCAGAAGGTCACACAATACGAACACTTGTTGATGGTCCGAAGTAACCCCCGGAGCAACTGTGCCCGAGGCCCGACAGCTTCCACCCCTACCGAGGTGGGCAATGGGTTAGTGTGGATCTGATTGGCATTCAATGATATTAGCCAAAAAGGCTAAGGCTAAGAAACGATACTTGTTCCATGTTTTTTCACTTATGCTTTAGTTTCTTGATGTTCATCTGCGGTGTCCACATTCTATTTTAAAAAGGTCACCAGGGTTAGGCCACAAGCTCCTACAATACTCTAACATCCCAATACGGTACAGATGTTGATTATTGTCAGCACGATCATCCCCGGAGTGCGTTTTTAATGTGCGACCGCACGACAACTTTGTTCAACATTAAATTTATGTACGGATAAGTTCTACATGTCCCAACTCATGCAGCTAAAAATCATACTATCTGGGAGAATAAAATGACCCAGGTGCTACGATACTATATGCAATAACTGCTTTGAATGGTCTGAGGTACTCGTTTAGGTCACTGTTAAACTTTTATTACCTGTCAAAAAAACCTTCAAAATGACAATAGTGGGCATTTCGTCTTAGTATAATGAATTTGGTCTCAACTGTCTATCATTAAAAGTACTTTGCCAATGATATAGGCAATCTGTTTTGTGAAGAAAGCACAGTGACAAATATTAACAGCAAGCAAACCTGTCGTTACGTGGACAGTGCAAAGGCTGAGACTTGAGGGAAAAAAAATAAACAGGGGAAAAAGGTTCTGATGATTTAGTATGTTGGCTATCCTAGAAGACTAATTATTTCATACAGACTGTTTCCCCTGTCAGTTTATTCCTTTTTGACTGTGTGTGTGTCACGTGAAAAATTTCCAACAGGGGAAAAATGTATGATGATATATATCATCCGACACTTTTTTCCCCTGGTGGTATTTTTAGACGAAATCTATACCCTACTTTATTGTGTAGCCCACCTAAGAACTTCTCCCCCTTGTCTTATCCTTCGGAACCCCAAAAAGGGCGCAGCAAGCTGCGCCTCCGCCCCCTTTCATACGGGTCGATTCTCCCCCTTTTATGTCAAGTGTATATTTTTACATTTTAGAATGTTGTATTTGCTATGGTTTTGACAGCATAAACACTATATATCATCAGACATGTTTCCCCTGTTTAATTTTGTTTTTAACTAGTCTTTTAAAACATGGAGGAGAAATCATTGTATACAGGGGTTAAAAATGTCTGATGGATATTTTTATGTATGTTGGCCTTTTTATCATAGAGCTTTATTATATCATCAGACTTTTTCCCATGTCAAGTACACCTTTTTGATGTTGTGTCACGTGAAAATAAACAGGGGAAAATGTCTGATGAGATATATCATCCGATTTTTTCCCTGGTGATTATGACACGAAATATAGACCTACTTTTAGGTGTAGAACCCATAAGAACTTCTACCCTTGTTTATCATTCGGACCCAAAAGGGCGCAGCAAGCGGCAGGCCTCGCCCCTTTTCATACGGGGGATTCTCCCCCATGTCAAGGGGGAAACATTTTAGAATGGTTTGTATTTACATGGTTTTGATAGTAATAAAACATTATATATCATAGACTTTTTCCCTGTTTAATTTTTGTAACAGTCAAAAACATGGAGGAGAAGAAATCATGTTAACAGGGGGAAAAGTCTGATGATATAGCGTATGTGGCTAATCCGAGCAAGCGATTATATCATAGGACTTTTCCCCTGTCAGACTTTACCTTTTTGACGTGTGTTGTGTCAAGTGAAAATAAACAGGGGAAAAATATCTGATGATATATAGCATCGACTTGTTTCCAATTGGTGATATTTGCCACGAAAATCTATACCCTACTTTTATGTGTAGCCCCCTAAGAAATTCTCCCCATTGTTTATCCTCGGAACCCCAAAAGGGCGCAGCAAGCTGCGCCTCGCCCCTTTTCATACGGGGATTCTCCCCCATTGTCAAAGGGGAACATTTTTTAGAATGTTTGTATTACCTGGTTTGACAGTAATAAAACCATATATATCATCAGACATTTTTCCCTGTTTAATTTTGTAACAGTCAAAACATGGAGGATAAATCATGTTTAACAGGGGAAAAATGTCTGATGATATATAGATGTTGGCATCTAGAAGCTATATATCATCCGACTTTTTCCCCTGTCAGTACTTTTACCTTTTCGACTGTGTGTGTCATGTGAAAAAGTCAACAGGGGAAAAAATGTCTGATTGAGATATACTCATCGACTTTGTTCCCCTAGGGGTAATTTTACACGGAAATCTAACCCTCAGTTATGGAGAGCCCCCTTAAGAACTACACCCGGTCTTATCCCTCGGAACCCCCAAAAAGGGCGCAGCAAGCTGCACCTCCGCTCCTTTATTATGGGGGCTTCTCCCCATGTCCAGGAAACATTTTAGAATGTTTGTATTTGCATGGTTTTGAAAGCAATATAAAACACTATTATATCATCCGACATTGTTCCCCTGTTTAATTTTTGTAACAGTCAAAACATGGAGGAGAAGAAACATGTTACAGGGGAAAACTGTCTGATGAGGATATTTGTAATGGTGGTTATCCTAAGAAGATATTAGATCATCAGACTTTTTTCCCTCTGTCAGTACTTTACTTTTGAGTGTGTGTACATGTGAAAGATTTCAAACAGGGGTAAAAATGTCTGATGATATATATCATCCGACGTTTGTCCACCTAGTGGTTATTTTAAACGAAATCTATACCCAACATTTAGGCGTAGCCCCCTAAGACTTCTCCCCCTTGTCTTATTCCGTCGGAACCCCCACAAAAAAAAGGGGCGCAGCAAGCTGCGCCTCCGCCATTTCATATGGGGGATTCTCCCCCATCCATGTCAAGGAAACATTTAGAATGTTTGTATTTGCATGGTTTGACAGCCAATAAAACCACTTCTATCATCAGACATTTTTCCCTGTTAATTTTTGTTAACAGTCAAAAAATGGAGGAGAAATCATGTTAACATGGGAAAAATGTCTGATGAAGATATCGTATGTGGTCTACCTAGAAGCTATTATATCATCAGACAATCTTTTTTCCTGTCAGACTTACCTTTTTTGACTGTATGTGTGTCATGTGAAAAAATCAACAGGGGAAAATGTTGATGATATATATAATCCGACTTTTTTCCCCGGGTGGTATTTAACGAATATATACCCTACTTTTATGCGTAGCCCCCTAAGAACTCTCCCTCTTGTCTTATCCTTCGGAACCACCAAAAGGGAGCAGCAATATGCGCCTCCGCCCCTTTTCATATGGGGGATTCTCCCCCATGTCAAGGCGCCAACCATTAGAATTTGTAGTTGCATTGGTTTTGACAGCAATAAAACATTATATATCATTAGACATTTGCCCATGTTTAATTTTTGTAACAGCCAAAACATGGAGGAGAAATCATGTTAACAGGGGACAAATGTCTGATGATATATAGAGGTTTGGTGTATCCTAGAAGATATTATGATCATCAGACTTTTTTTCCCTGTCAGTACTTTACCTTTTTGGAATGTGTTTGTTGGTCATGGTGAAAATTCAACAGGGGAAAAAATGTCTGATGATATATTATCATCAGACTTTTTCCCCAGTGGTATTTTTACACGAAATCTATACCCTACAGTTATGCGAGCCCCCTAAGAACTTCTCCCCCTTGTCTTATCCTTCGGAACCCCCAAAAGGGAGCAGCAAGCTGCGCATCGCCCCCTTTTCATATGGGGGATTCTCCCCCATGTCACGGAGAGGAAAAATAGATGTTGTATTTGCATGGGTTTTGCAGCAATAAAAACACTATATATAATCAGACATTTTCCCATGTTGTAATTTTTGTTAACAGTCAAAACATGGAGGAGAAATCATGCTAACAGGGGGAAAATGTCTGATGCTATATAGTAGTTGGGTTATCCTAGAAGCTATTATATCATCAGACATTTTTTCCCCGGTCATACTTACCTTTTGGACTGTGGGTGTGAATGTGAAAAATTCAACAGGGGAAAAATGTCTCGATGGGGATATATATCATACGACTTTTTTCCCCTAGTGGTATTTACAAGAAATCTATACCCTACATTTTGCGAGCCCCCTACGAACTTCTCCCCCTTGTCTTATCCTTCTGAACCCCCAAAAGGGCGCAGCAAGCTGCACCTCCGCTCCTTTTCATATGGGGGATCTCCCCATGTCAAAGAAAACATTTTAGAAGTTTGTATTTGCAGGTTTGAAGCAATTAAAAACAATAGATATCATCAGACATTTTTTACCGTTTAATTTTGTAACAGTACAAAACATGAGGAGAAAACATGGTTAAACAGGGGAAAAATGTCTGATTATATATAGTATGTGGTTATCCTAGGAAGCTATTATATCATCAGACTTTTTCCCCGGTCAGTACTTACCTTTTTGACTGTTGTGTGTCATGTGAAAAATTCAACAGGGAAAAATGTCGATTGATTATAGATCATCGACTTTTTTCATCCTGTGTGGTATTTACACGAAATCTAACCCATCTTTTATGCGTAGCCCCCTAAGAATTAAACCCCCTTGGCTTACCTTCGGAACCCCCCAAAAGGGCGCAGAAGCGGCCGACCTCGCCCCTTTGCATATGGGGGATTCTCCCATGTCAAGGAACATTTTGAATGTTTGTATTGCATCGGTTTTGACAGCAATAAAAAACACTATATATCATCAAGAATTTTCCCCTGTTAATTTTTGTATAACAGTCAAAACATGGAGGAGAAATCATGCTAACAGGGGGAAAATGTCTGAGATATATGCTAGTTGCTATCCTAGAAGGATATATCATCAGATTTTTTCCCCTGTCATAATGTACCTTTTTGACTGTGTGTGTCATGTGGAAAATTCCAACAGGGAAAATGTCTGTGATATATATCTATCCGCTTTTTTCCCTAGGGGGTATTTTACACGAAAATTATACCCTATTTTATGTGTAGGCCCCCCTCTAAAATTCTCCCCTTGTCTTATCCTTCGGAACCCCCAAAGGGCGCAGCAAGCTGCGCCTCCGCCCCTTTTCATATGGGGATTCTCCCCCATGTCACGGAAAACATTAGAATTGTATGCATGGTTTTGACAGCAATAAAACACTATATATCATCAGACAGTTTCCCCTGTTTAATTTTTGTAACAGTCAAAACATGGCGGAAGAAAGAAATCCATGGTTAACAGGGGAAATGTCTGCTGAGATTATAGTTAGTATGTTGGTCTATCCTAGAAGCATTATATCACAGACTTTTTTCCACTTCAGTACTGACCTTTTTGACTGTGTGTTGTCATGTGAAAATTTCAACAGGGGAAAAATGTCTGATGGATTTATATCATCCGAACTTTTTCCCTAGTGTAGTTCACGCAAATCTATACCTATTTTATGTGTAGCCCCTAAGAACTCTCCCCCTGTCTTATCCTTCGGAACCCCCAAAAGGCCGCAGCAAGCTGCGCCTCCGCCCTTTTCATATGGGGGGGATTCTCCACCAATGTCAAGGAAACATTGTAGGAATGTTGATATTGCAGGGACTTTTGACAGCAATAAATAACACTATATATCATCAGACATTTTTCCCATGTTAATTGTTTGTAACAGTCAAAACATGGAGGAGAAATCATGTTAAAACAGGGGAAAATGTCTGATGATATAATAGATGTGCGATTTATCTAGAAGACTATTATATCATCAGACTTTTTTTCCCGTGTCAGTACTTTTACATTTTTTGACTGTTGTGTGTTCAGTGAAAAATTCAAATCAGGGGAAAAAGTATGATGCTATATATCATCCGACTTTTTCCCCTGGTGGTGGTATGTAGCACGAAATATACCCTACTTTTATGTGTGACCCTAAGAACTTCTCCCCCTTGTCTTATCCTCGGAACCCCAAAAAGGGCGCAGCAAGCTGCCGCCTCCGCCTTGTTCATATGGGGATTCTCCCCCATGTCAAGGAAACATTGTAGTAGAATGTTGCTTTGATGGTTTTGACAGCAATAAAACACTATTATATCATCAGACATTTTTCCCCTGTTTACTTTTTTGTACACAGTTCAAGACAGGAGAGGAGAAATCATGTTAACAGGGGGAAAATGTCTGATGATTTTATAGTAGATTGGCTATTCCTAGAACTATTTATCATCAGGACTGTTTTCTCCTATCAGTACTTTTTCGACTGTGTGTTATGTGAGAATTTAATTAGAACGTTTTTTAGGCAGCTAGCTTCTAGTTAAACCTTATTTTTCCACCTCCCCACCCTCCACTCCCCACGTTTTTTTCACTTGTGTTTTTTTCTTGATGTGCATTCTATGTGTCTAAATTTTATTTTTGCGAAGATCACAGGGTAGGATTTTCTCTAACATTCTCCATGACATACAGATGGTGATTTATTGTTCCGCGTTAGCTTCATGCTTCACGTCTGCGTTTTATGTGCTTCGCGCGGAAACTTTGTTCAACAGAATTTGATGTACGATAAGTTTTGCACGTCCTTACTCCTGCAGCTAAAAGCATACCGCCCGCTACTAAAAATGACCCAGGTGGTTACGCACTAGCAATATGCTTTGAATGGTCTTAGTTACTCGTTTACAGTCACTTGTTAAACCTTTTCTTACAACTAATGTCATAATGACTTTTTTGAAAAACACTACATAAGTACAATAAGAGGGCATTTCATCTGCACCTGTCCCCCATTATTATCAATCTGTTGTTGTGTAAGAAAACTCAATGACAAATTACCAAACAGGTACCCCTGTCGGATGATATATGCAGCCGAACCAAAACCCATGGCAAACTAACATTCTGGTAATGTTTTCCCAGCCGACTGGGTGAAGGTCTCTAGGCTCTAAAGTTAAGTATTGTACCCTTGACCTTTTGAAAGTAAATTGGACCCACAGAATGAACACCAAGAAACAACCGCTACTAACTCCCGTCAAAACGGCTGCTTTACGGAATCAAGCGCAATGTGATTGAGGCTTATTCCGTTATATAACTATTATCAAGCTAGCAATTTAACTACTTTCCTGTCTACAGGGCTGCATTCTTTCACAGCGCAATGTGTCCCGTTATATAAACTAGCTTAGCTCAATTTTACTACTACGCGCTGACGTAAAAGGCTTTTTTAACGGAATAAAGCGCAATGTGATATGAGGCTTAACTAGCAAGCTAGAATTTTAAGCGCACTGTGATATGAGGTTTATTTTGTTATATTAACTAGCAAGCTAGAATTTTAACTATTAACTAGCTGTCTTAAAAGGCGGTAAAAGCTCAATGCCTGAGGTTTATTCCGTTATAATAAGTAGCAAGCTAGCAATTTAACTACTTACCTAACTGCCTTAAAGGTCCCTCTAAATGGAATAAAGCGCAATGTGATATGAGGTTTATTCCGTTATGTTCACTTGCAAGCTAGACTTTTAACTACTAACTAGCTGTCTGAAAGGGCTGTCTTTACGGAATAAAGCTCAATGTGATTTGAGGTTTATTCCGTAAAGTAAGTCTGACGATATAATAGCTTCCCGGATCGCCAACATATATCATCCGACATTTTCCCCTGTTAACATGATTTCTATTCCACGTTTTCACTGTTACAAAAATTAAACCGGTGAAAATGTCTGATTCTCTACTGTCAAAACCATGTAAATACAAACATTCTAAAATGTTTCCCTTACATGGGGAAAACAATCTGATGATATAATAGCTTCTAAGATCGCCAACATAGTACATATCATAACACAAGAGGGAGAAGTTCTTAGGGGGCTACACATAAAAGTAGGGTATATTTCGTGCAAAATACCACCAGGGGAACTAAGTCGGATGATATATATCGTCAGACATTTCCCCCTGTTTAATTTCTCACATGACACAGTCAAAAAGGTAAAGTATTGACAGGGGAAAAAAGTCTGATGATATAATACCTTCTGGGATCACCAACATACTATTATATCATCAGACATTTTTCCCCTGTTTAATTTCTCAAAAAACACACACAGTCAAAAAGGTAAAGTACTGACAAGAGAAAAATATCTGATGATATAATAGCTTCTGGGATCGCCAACATACTATATATCATCAGACATTTTTCCCCTGTTAGCATGATTTCTCCTCCATGTTTTGACTGTAACAAATATTAAACAGGGGAAAAATGTCTGATGATATATAGTGTTTTATTACTGTCAAAACCATGTAAATACAAACATTCTAAAATGTTTCCTTGACATGGGGGAGAATCCCCCGTATGAAAAGGGGCGGAGGCGCAGCTTGCTGCGCCCTTTTTGGGGGTTCCGAAGGATAAGACAAGGGGGAGAAGTTCTTAGGGGGCTACACATAAAAGTAGGGTATATTTCGTGCAAAATACCACCAGGGGAAAAAAGTCGGATGATATATATCATCAGACATTTTTCCCCTGTTTAATTTCTCACATGACACACAGTCAAAAAGGTAAAGTACTGACAGGGGAAAAAAGTCTGATGATATAATAGCTTCTGGGATCGCCAACATACTATATATATATATATAATCAGACATTTCCCCCTGCTGGCATGATTTCTTTTCAATGTTTTAACTGCTACAAAAATTAAACAGGGGAAAAATGTCTGATGATATATAGTGTTTTATTACTGTCAAAACCATGTAAATACAAACATTCTAAAATGTTTCCATGACATGGGGGAGAATCCCCCGTATGAAAAGGGGCGGAGGCGCACTTTGGCGTGCGCCCTTTTGGGGGGTTCCGAAGTATAAGACAAGGGGGAAGAATTTCTTATGGGGCTAACAAACATAAAAGTAGGGTATATTTCGTACAAAATACCACCACCCATGGGAAAAAAGTCGATGATATATATCAATCAGACTTTTTTCCCCTTTTTTATTTCTCACATGACACAGAGTCAAAAAAGTAAGTACTGACATGGGAAAATATCTGATGATATAATAGCTTTTGGATCGCCAACATACTATATTTATATATCTATCAGACATTTTCCCCCCTGCTGCATGATTTCTTTTCCATGTTTTAAATGCTACAAAAATTAAACAGGGGAAAAATGTCGATGATTATAGTGTTTTATTACTGTCAACACCATTAAATACAAAGCGGGTGGTCTAAAATGGGTTTCCCATGAACATGGGGGAGAATCACCCGTATGAAGGGGGCGGAGGCGGCAGTTGCTGCGCCCTTTTGGGGGTTTTCCTGAAGGGATAAGAAAGGGGGAGAATTTCTTAGGGGGCTACACATAAAAGTAGGGTATAGATTTCGTGTAAAATACCACAGGGGAAAAAAGTCGGGAATGATACTATCATCAACATTTTTTCCCCTGTTTAATTTTTTCACATGACACACAGTTGGAAAAGGGTAAGTACTGAAGGGGAAAACAGTCTGGGATGATATACTAGTGTTCGTTAGGTAGCCAGCCATACATATATCATCAGACCATTTTTCCCCTGCTAAGCAGATTCTCCTCCATGTTGTGAGGCGTGTTTCAAAAAAATTAAACAGGGGAAAAATGGTCTGAATGATAATATAGTGTTTTATTACTTCAAAACCATGTAAACAAAACATTCTAAAATGTTTTCCATTGCATGGGGGAAGAATTCCCCCGTATGAAAAGGGGCGGAGGCGCAGCTTGCCTGCGCCCTTTTGGAGGGTTCCGAAGGATATACAAGGGGGAGAATTTCTTTAGGGTGCTACACATAAAAGTAGGGTAATTTCGTGCAAAATACCACCAGGGGAAAATAATGTCGGATGATATATTATCTCAGACAGTTTATTCCCCCTGTTTAATTTTCTCACAAAAAGGTAATAAAGTAACTGACAGGGGAAAAAAGTTGATTCTCCTAGCTTCTGGATCGCGAACGTAGTATAGTTCCCCTGTTAACTAACTGTGATATGAGGATTTTATTAACTAGCAGCTAGAATTAACTAGCATTCTTAAAGACCGTCCTTTACGGATAAAGCTCAATGTGAATGAGGTTTATTTTTCCGTTTTATTATACCTGATGAATATTCATGACATAATCAAGCTATTTCATCGGCTACCCAATTAAAGTGCTATTTCCATAGTCCAAACTGTTCCCTAAAACCTCACCCCAGAGTCCAAACAAATACTACAATGTTTGTTTATATGAAATGCATACTCTTTATCCATTGGTTACTGGCTTACGGGCCTATCATCCGTTCCACCCTTCGGGTTCGGGGTGATAGGAACCAGTACCTTTACTCGGCAAAATAGCGTGTCCTATTCCCCCTCTTATCATGTAGTATTTGTATAAATCATTAAGTAGCAGTAGCAATTTAACTACTTACCTAACTGTCTTAAAGGTCTCTCTTAATGGAATAAAGCGCAATGATGTTTATTCCGTTATAGTAAACAAAAAATTTTAAATACTACCTAGCTGTTCTTAAAAAAGGCTATCTTTTACGGAATAAAGCACAATGTGTATGACGTTTAATTCCACCCCCCGCTATAACTAGGCAACTCAAGTAATTTGACACTAACTAGCAAGCACCAATTTAACTATTGAACTAGCCGCCTTAAAGGTTATAGGCCCTATATCGCAATGTATATGGGTTTAATTCCATTAGAGTAACCAGTCAATCCAAAATATAAAACTACTAACTAGCTCTTGAAGGGCTTGTCTTATCCGCAAAAAGCTCAATGTGATGAGGTTTATTCCGTTAATAGTTAAAATCTAGCAAGCTAGAATCTAAACTACTACTAGCTGTTGGGTAGTAGTGAGACATCATATAGCTTCTGGGATTTGTCATGCATACTATTATCAATCCAATATTTTTACCCTGTTTAATTTCTGACACACTCAAAAGATAAAGTAACGAATGCTATCATAGTTCTGGGATCGCCACGTAAATATTATATCATCAGACATTTTCCCCCGTTAAGCATGATTTCTCTTCCATGTTTTGACTATTACAAAAATACAAATTCAAAATGTTTCCTTGACATGGGGGTAGCATCCCCCGTGTGAAAAGGGGCGGATGCGCAGCTTGCTGCCCCTTTTGGGGGTCCGAAGGAGTAATTAGAATAAGGGGGAGAAGTCATTGGGGGCTACACATAAAAATTAGGGTATATTTCGTGCAAAATAACAACGCAGAAAAAAAGGTCGGATGATAATAGGCCTCCTATCACCGACATTTTTGTCCCTGTCATAGGCTATCTGTAAATAGGAGAAAAGGCCATGTAGACCACGCAGCCGAAAACCTTCTTCCCTGTCATAGCTTTAAATAGGCTTTATAGGGAAAGCTTCTCCCCCCCCATGCAGGAAAATGTCAGATGATAGGCCTATATATCATCTGACCTTTTCCCCTGATAGTATTTTTGCACGAAATTTAGGCCTACCCTACTTTTATGCGTAGCTCTCTGACAACTTTCTCCGTCTTTCTTTCTTTCAGTTTCACCCGGTAAGTGCACGACAAGCTGGGCCTCCGCCCCTTTATATACGGGGGATTTATCTCCCCATCACGATAAACATTACATAGGATATTAATTGAGTGGTTGTTTGGAGAGTTAAAGCAACTGTATATGAATCCGACAATTTGTTTTTTCGACCTGTTTAATTATTTCCCACAATACACACATGCGTCAGTCATCTGCCCCCATCATTTCATTTACTACTTTGCCTGGCAGTCATGTGAAAAATTGAACAGTGAAAATCCCGCCTGAGTATATAGGCCTAGGCCCTATATGCTCACTATATAGTCATAATCTGTCCAAAAGCATGTAGGGCTAAATATTAAACATTTTAAAAAACATTCGAGTGTAGAAGATTCACCGTTGAAAAGGGTGTAGGCACAGCTTGCTGCGCCCTTTTTGGGGGATCCAAATGATTATAGATAAGGAGGAGAAGTATCAGGGTGCTACGCAAAAAATAGGGTAGGCCTTATATATACCAACATCCATGGGGAAATGTCAGATGATATACCCTCCGACATTTTTTCCCTCCGTTTAATTTCTTACATGAAGGTGGAGAAGAATTTTAGAAAGAAAAAAAAAGTCGGATGACATATATCGTCAGTGATAGTTTGTGGCTGTCCAAGAAGCTATAGGTTAAATTATCATCCGACTACAGCTCGGTTGATAGTGATGGAAATGGCCTAAAGGTATTCTATTACGATTACTGAAGTTTTGCAGGATTGGGCGGATTGGGCGGAATACACGAACTGACCGTTTATTATTAAATTTTGGGGATCTGGCAACATTGCTACCCCTCAGGGGGAAAAAAAAACACGATATTGCCGCCAACTGGTTCATTACAAGTCCGAAAACGACTTAACTGGCATTGATGGCAGACTGGCACTCGCTGAGGCATCGCTATAGGTATTGGTTGCCGAATCTGGGACCATAGGTTATTGTCTTGCCAACGTAAAAACTGTTGTACATTGGTTAACGGAGGCTGTCCTTGCCCTTGAAGTTGAACCATCGGGTGTTGATAATGACGCGTCATTGCACTTATAAGCCTCACGTCAAGCTTATGCTGCGATCCCGCCATTTTGAATGCTACTGGCACCAACTTTAAGCATTCCACGGTGGGTTTAAGAACTTACAGATGCGGTGTTTACACTACTGAGCTGCTTGAGATGAACCCGCCTGATCTAAAAACGCCTGCGATGGTGATATGGTCCGCTATAATGTTTCCATTGATTCAATTATTCAGAAACACGTTACTGTTTCTCCATCTGCCTATCGCGAGGCTTTTATTTGGAATGGAACCTGACAAAACGCAAAAACCAATAATTTCTTGATGACCTATCCACAACCGAATGTTCCGAGCAGAACTAACTCGTATTTAGATTATTCCAATGTTGTAGCACGATGTATCAAAACCATATAACAGTAACCGGCACTCGAAATAAATGAATCAATTGCCGAATAAACAGTACTTCCTTATAACAAGATTTTCCGAAAAACTGACCACACGTCCGCAGGTGATGAATACCGATCCATTATGAAACCTACATAAAAGAACCGGCCCAAGATAATCAATGCGTCATTAGCGACCCAATACAATACCTGAGTGAACCGATGGGGCGCTTTGAATGCACCTATTGAAATAAATATCGAAACGCCGAATTAAATTAACCTTACCCACCCTACCACATTGCCAGACTGGCGCAACAATTTTAGCCTGTTGACCAACCCTTTTTCTTACTATTCTCTCATAAAACGTTATGTGGTATTTTGTGATACATATTTTTTTAAGAATTCCAGATGTTTCATGAAATTTACCCCAGTTTTCACTTATTATACGAGTGTTTTACGTACAACAACTAGTGTCTCTGACGGCCCAAAGACATTATACAGGATTTGGTGAACACGGTAAATGTATGTAATCATACAAATTTGTTCCCTGGAATCTGCCTTTCAGCTCGTGTAACCTTGACTTTAACATAGCTCCACTCTTCTTCTAAACCAGATCTGTTCATAATTGGCTGTGCGCTCTTCAAATCAAGGGCTACACTGCAAAAACTGTGGTGTTAAATTTTAACGCCAAATCGGTGTCATGCTTCTTTGGTGTTAGTTTCTCTTCTGGTGTTAAATTGTAGTATTTAACACTGCTCGGTGTAGTTTGTTGATCGCTTTATGAAACGTAAATCAAGCATTTCAATAAAGCAAAACCCAACAAATCAACATTTTCTACTAAATTACAGAATGTTACAAATAAAAATTTAACACCAAAGTTTGGTGTTAAATTCACACCACACAGGGTTTTCGTCCCGTATTTATCCAGGAGAGTCCGTAAATTTACACCAGTGGGTCAATTGTCACCGCAGTGTAAAAAAAATCCACACCGAATGTGGGTGTAAAATAACACATCATGTCATATCATACATTGTACACCAATTGGTGTTAAGGTACTAACACTCACATGGTGTTATTTACCACCAGAAATTGGTGTAAGCTAACAAACACCAGTGTGTGCTGTCCCCTATTGGTCATTTCAGAAGGTGTTGTAGAAAGGTAACCCCCATAGTTGTTAAGTTAACACCGGGTCCCGTTTTAAGTACTCACGCTTAACTTCGTTGGCAATGATAAATCATCAATGCGGCTCAATGCACTGATATTTAATAAAAGCGCATTAACCAAAATGACAGTCCAAAGCTGCTGTGATATTTGTATAAGAGTAAGATTGCTTTCAATGGTTATAAGATCAAACTTTCTTTTCCTGGTTATCAGACGCACATTTTGAAGTCCTTTAGACGCGTTTTGTAGCCACCCTTAGGGACTATTAAGGGGTTCCCAAAATATAAGTTTCCGTTAAAATTCGAGGACATTTTGGTTGCATAACTTCACTTAGAAACTGGATGTTAGAAAATTTCAAAAAGCGTTGAAGGGACAAACATTGGCTCTGCCACAAGTGTCGTTGCTTTTCAAAAACTCCTTGTTTGGGCGTAACAATTTTTGGCAAAATCTTGAGGGCCGCACCATTTTTTTCAAATTTGCCTGAAGGTCTCTTCAATTTGTTTTTTGTGGATACGACAGACAGACAATAAACTGTAACTTGTGGGTCATCATCACAGAGGTGTAATATTCATTCCTAGTTGGCGCTGATGTGACGATCGAAGGAGAGAGAAATATGTGCAAGAAGTGTAAAACAGCAAGGGCCGCGGCATAGAAACAGAAAATGTAGTGCAAAACCTAATAAAAATAAGAGTGCAGAACAATTCCTCATCGCAGTTTTTGTTCGATTACCATCGTCCATCGAGCATTAATTTCACTTTTGAACAAATCGGCTAAAAGCGTGCTCCCTAATGGTCTTTTTTTCGCGAAATTGCTAGTTTTAGTCCATAATCGGGCCTAAAATATAATTCTCTAAATATAACTCTTAATGAAATTAATCTTTGAAACCTACAACATCCTTGATCCCACTGCCACTGATGCTCTCTCTGCTCTGATTTTTATGACCTGTCAAGTACATGGATTAACACCTATGGTTAGATTAATCAGGGAGTGGGATCCCAAGAAGGTACATTTCACAAACTTGAGTCTTTACTTACGAATGTTTCCTGTAGAAATCATCAGGACCGTCTTGAATACACTTCTGCATTAGCCAGAGATTTTACATGGATGAAATAATGGCCCCTAAATGTCCTCTGCCTCTTTGCCAGCATGACCACCCCTCCCGTGTGAGAATGTAGTGAAAAGCCACTCATACCTATGAAAGAATAGTACCTATTTGTGGACAATAGCTTATTCAGTTGACATTACATACATAACCTTTTACCACCACCTCATACTTTGACCAATGCAAAGATGATTGGTATATACTAGGTAAAGGTGCTAGGAGTTTGGGCCCTGATTTAGTGATAATCTATTCAAACCCCAGAACCGCGTGGCGTACAGCGGAGCGAGAATCCTAATATCTCAGGGCGTACCATAGAGGAGTCACGTTCCCATCGACCGTGAGTTCCGTTTGTACGTCCACATTCGTCTGTTACATTTGCCCTAACAGCTGTTGTTTCGTAGGTATGTTGAATGTATGAAATACAGAGCTTGAGTATACGCACGGGTGGTGTGGGCCAGAGTTATGGGCAGTGGAACTAATTGTTTTTGGTGAGTCATTTGGTCACGAATGGTCCTCTGGCCGCCCCCCCCCCCTCCCCCTTCAAATTTTTCGAGGCGACGCTAAAAAAGTAATGGCTTTTTTTTTTGTCGGCAATCACGTGTCGGTATATCACAAATACGCCCCAACAAAAAAAAATCCTGGTCTACGGTCACGGTTATTACTTCCATAGTTCAAAATGTTCAATACCGATATACACTACACACTCTTACACAACACATATACAGAAAAGAACACGCATATCGATTGTTTTCATCATCAACAGTTCCTGTTTGAAACTATTCGGTGTGGATAAAAATTAGCTATACTGATACCCTTACTATCAGTAGCAGGCAGCTCCTCCGCAGGGGACACTCAAACTTCATCGCATTCCCAACTTCATTCAGTTGGTCATGGTTTTCGTCCTGTGCTCGCACACATCAGTTTTTGTAAACAAGCTGGCCATACCAGCATGGGCACCTATTTGACATTTTTAGTGTCTGCCCCATAAAAACACACCATAAGAATAAATACACATTTAAAAGGCTACACAAATACAATGGTACCTTATCCTATCCAACAAAACTGGTAAAAGTAAGTGGGAAACTCCAATAATATATTGATTTATCATAACAACAAAACAAAAAATGCATCCTGAAGTACAGAGACCTTCGAATATAGGCTACTATAAAACAAAAAAGATGTCTAGAAAGAGTTCCATGTGTACCCCCCTTCAAAATTGTACAGGAAACAATTTTTTTTTTATTTATGGCTCCACACCAACAAATACCCTAATTAAGTAAATATTTTAATTTGAAAAAATAATAAAAAAATATATCAAAGGCCCCTCAATTTGTCTAAATATTTTTTTTTTTGGGGGGAGGGGTAGGACACGATTTGGGCATTTGGAATTTCCAAACTGTACTTTGTGGAATTCCTACGTGCATTTTTTACGGCAGCCTCGATCAAAGTGACATTAAAAAATCACTTTTAAAACTTCGTTCAATAAATCTTAGTAATATCATCATAATTTTGGAATAAATTTATTATTGACTTCAATTATTGGCTGCAAAACAGTGTAATTTCTAAAAACGCTCATTTACATTTAAATACTCGTGGCCTTTAGTCAAGTCTCTCTCCGATGTGCGTAAGAGCGACTTCCTACCGCGTACCGTTAAGTCTTTGACAAAGACTAGCACTTTAGTCAAGTAAATAATCAATTTCACTCGCCAAATATTTTAATGAGGAAATGAGGAAACAATAATGATTTGGGGGAATCACATGTGCTTCAAAGGTGAACGCAGTATATTGTTAGTACTATCATTTTATCACTTTTCCTGATCTCATTTGATTGGGCGGAAGGGGAAAATGATTCCCCTTCCACACTGGTTACACCACTGTTCACTAGCCTAGTAAGAGAATTCACACTAATAGCCATCTGGTAATCATCCAAAAGTTTTGGGCTTTGCTTGCACAATACTGTAACTAAAGGGAACCATTAATCCGAAATTGTGCAGACACTGTAAAATGTGCATTTTATTTACTTTCAATTTATGTAATATGTATGAATACGCTTCAGTAGAATAATAGAACTACACACCTCCTCTACTACATTTTCTCCAGTAGCACCTCTTTTCTTGAGCTCTTGTTGAATCACCCCCATCTGCATGGAGATGTATTTTTTGATGGCTTCTTTCTCCTCACAGTAAACAAAATCGTTCAAAGCTTGCCACAGTCCTTCCTCTGATAATGTCAACATATGATTTTCCTGGAGAAATTAGGAATAAAAACCAGAACATTGCCTAGCCTTATCTGATGCTTTTAAACACTATCCACCCGAAAGAGTCAAAATATTTGAAATTTACAGGAATAGCTTAGTGAAGGATAATTCTGTAGAATTCTCATAATTCGAACTGAAATCACCAGTTTTATTGTTTATTTACCAGTAAAGTTAATCAATAGGATGATATATACTTTTGTAGGGCCCTAACAATGAAACAGTTCTGATGTCAGTTGCACTTATCTTCCTAAGAGAGACTTTTTTCAAAGATTGATTTTAAGTTGCACCTGATACTCGGCCTTCCTTTATAATTTGCTTGTATGTTAAATAAAGCTGCACATCATCTGCATACATGTCGTACGTAATAATGTGCTTCCAGATAATTGGGGCAATATACATTATGAAAAAGAGGCCCAACAACCGCACCCTAAGGAACACCAAAGGAAGAGGAGTTTATTGGAAATAGCGTTCAGGTGAGTTGGGCCAAGATCAAGGTTCCGTCTGATTCTGTATACTTTGTCGTTGACAAACTGACAAAGATTAGCAGCTGTATAGCAATATTTTTCCTCAACAAAATAAAAAAAATACAATTTGTAATAGGAATGGGTGGTAACCTTTGTTTAGATCTAACTGGGAATAAAAGTTAAACTTCATTATTTGGTCAAAGTTTGGAAAAAAAGAAAACCTTTTTTCGCATGTGCCTCACAATATAATAGTCATAAAATTCCCAGATGGCACACGCTTTAGCGTTCAAAATCTTGAAGATAGGCTAAAATAATATTCTTAATTTGACTGTGGGTCTTCAATTTTTGGTTACAAAAGAACATGAGAAATAAGTTTGCCAGAATTCAGAATGCAAATTGAATTCAAATACCAAAATTAGTCTGTGCACGTCTTTAACGTATTGGTTTAGCATACAAAAATTCACTGCAATTGACGGAGTATTGAATTTGATATTGATTTCCAGACCGGTCTAGAAAAATAATTAGGATTGAGTTATTTCATCTATCAAAACAGAATGCCTAATAAGTTTATGTATTTTTCTGAAATCGAAAGTATGCTTCAGCTTTTCTTCCTTCTAGTTTTCTGTGTTTACCTTGCCGCTTTCAAAATGTTCTTTAACAAGTTCCATTATTAGGTGAGCACCAAAATCCTTTGGATGTGCGTTGAAGGTCACCTCCTCTGCTGAATTTGTGTCTATGTAAGAAATTGTAATTAAATAATCATTAGTTTATGTACTCCACTAGACGTGGCCTATCCTATGTTATTTGATTAAAATATGCATGCTCAACTGTATTATACTACCTGGGTGTGCATCTGGTGTTCTTTACGTTTGTCCAGTTTTTGGGGGTTTCAGATTGGAACACAAGGCAGTCTAGAACGACTAGTGTCACCTGCTTTTGAGATCCACCTTTCCTTAACTCTCTGCATCCGTTGGGGCAAGAATTCCATATGTACCCCTCTTCGAAGTTTTTCATGTAACAATATTCTTTTTTATTTTTGGCCTTGGGGTTAGGGTATTTGTTAGTGTAAGGCCATAAATAAAATAATTTGTTTCCTGTACAATTTTGAAGAAGGGGTATATATGGAACTCTTTCCGAACTTGGTATGTGACTTTGGCATTCAAGTCTTTATGGTGCACCTATAACCTGCTTAAGTGGTAATTGCAGTTTTGGTATGCATGTACAAGCAACAAGCAATTTGAAAAAAAAAGTTAAGCAAAACTTTAACATGCACACACACATACGCACACACGCATGCATATACAGCACACATACATACACAAGGACGGAATTTGGATCAGTATATGCCCCTTGAAATCCTTACAAGCGACACTAAAAATGGTAAAAAATGACCTATTTACATGGTGACAAAGCCGTTTTACAGGAAACGAATACCTTTTTCTCTCGGGAAATAGATGATATTTGATGGGTTGGCCACTTTATTATTGAACTTCAGACCAAATCGATGTTCGCTGAATGTTTTAAAGCCACCCCTGTAATCAACCTGCAAGAAATGAAGAAGCAAAATTAACCACAATTGTTTTTGTTTATTGTACCAGGTGGGTATAGGGTTGGGGTAACAGTGTAATTTGCTAAATGTTATGGTGCAAAATGTCTACCACCCTTTCAACTTGCAAACAAACAAACAAACAAACAAACAGCGGATAAAACTTACAATCTACCTAGCAGGGGTGTGAACATAGTGACAATGGTTATTTAAGCCCTAGATGATCTCTGACCCTCATCTTGTGTCCCCTGAACAAGAAATACGCAGTCTGTAATTAAAGTGTTTTCACAAATATTGTTTTTTTCATATGCAAATTAAAGGCTGACTCAGAGATTTTGAAATATATTTTTTGTGTAATAATTAAAAATAGTAAACTAGAACTAAAGATAGTAAACTAAAATGCACAATTCCAAAGTTTGAGATGAATCCGATCTTTCGTTTTGATGCAGTAAATATTTATGTACAGTATTACGCGCCATAGGATACCCTGTATAACAAAAATTCCGGATCCGGAATTTTATAACAAAGTTGTGATTTTTTATAATATGAAGGACTTCGATTTGAGCTAAGCTATTTCACACAGTGATTAGTACATGGACAAGCATTATGCATATGCCCTTTGAAAATTGAGGGCGCCCTCATCTGTAAATCTCTGAGTCAGCCTTTAACTCATTAGTGTTCATTATCTTGTAGATATCTAACCGCAAATTAACTTTACAGCACCAGAGGACACCATTGTTTACCATCCTACCAAGTTTAAAATTGATAGGTAGTTGGCTTTTGTCGGTACAGTGGACCAATGACATGTTTTTGTTGAAATGCATATTAGCTCATTAATATTAAATACTATGCAGATATCTTGATGCAAACACCAATTCCCTCAAATACCCGTTTTTCTGTGATATTCCAAAGAAATATAAAAAGGTCGTGAAATTTTTACTGAAGAAATAATATGTATAAAATGTAACCTATAACTTCAAGGAATCAGTCTGAACTGTTCTTTCCATTACATCAAACTAAATAGTTTGATGTAAATATCACGAGAAAGCGAGCCCTCTTTGACAAGAAATCTGAACATCACACACAAAGCTTTATCTTGATCTAGTTACTGGGGTCAGTGTCCTTTATACCTTTGTAAACATGGGCGTCGCAATCCGGCATTTATAAACAGATTAAGATTCAACTTTGTACCTAGCAGTGAGTAATAGCGAGCAAACAAACAATTTTTTTCATAATGCAATTGAGTCCATTGCTCCACAAAATAGAACAAAAATAAACCAAAACATTCCTATACATGTATACATTATTGTTGCATTTAATTCAACAAATGTACTCACGTAAACACAAGCATGACTAGTCTTCTTGCAGACAAGAAGAACTGATGGTTTCACGATTTTGTGTTCCAGTGAGTGTACCATTTTGACTATTTCCAAACTACATTATGTATGTACCGCAATTCTGTTATATTACAATTGTGAACATTTATACATGGACACCGTTTATAGATGCTTTATCTATATATAGCAGGGGACTGTAGTGTAAAATTGTGCACTTCCGGATAAAAATTGTGAAGTTTTGCACACAAGTACTTTAGGCATTGATAATCCATAAAATTAATGGAAGCACTTGCCAACCCCCCTTAATGGCTCCCAGCTTGGGTTTCAAGGTTATACAGGGGTCAAAAATTTAAAATGTTCTGAATGTGTTAAAAGCACACCATGGTGTTCGTCTGGTCACAAGGATTCCAAAAAGGTATAGTTTACACTATGTATGGCTTATAGTTCCGGAGTTATGGGGTAAAAACTGTAAAAATGGTTAAAAAGTCAATTTTGGTGTGTACATGGGTCAAAAGTTAAAAGTTGCTTTGATTCAGTTAATATGTGGTGCAAATTGTTTCCCTAGGTTAAAGGATTGAAATAAGGAATAGTTTGCCTTATCTGTTATGCTTAGTTTTCACGTTATCCAACAAAATAGGTCACAGGTCAATATAATCCAATAGCTGCCAATAGCTGTTGACTTTATTCGCCATTTCGGTTAATAACCAGAGACGTAAGATAGTCAAAACTATTCCTATATTTCATTCTATGAGCTAAACCAACAATTTGAACCACATTTTACAAAACTTGGAGCAACTTTTAATTTTTGACCCCTGTACAAACCAAAATTGACTTTTTTAACCATTTTTACAGTTTTTACCCCATAATTCCTAAACTATAAGTCACAGGTAGTATAAACTATACCTTTTTGGAATCCTTGTAACCAGACAGACATCATGGTGTGCTTTTCAACACAATCGGAACATTTTAAAAATTTTACCCCTGTGTAACCTTGAAATCCAAGCTGGGGGCCATGAAAGTGCTTCCATCAATTTTTTTGATTATCAATGTATAAAGTACTTGTGTACCAAAATTCACAATTTTATCCGGATTTGCACACTCACATACGATCTGCTCACTACAGTCCCCCACTAATAATCTACCGGTCAGGATGGATGGACAACATAAAGCTAAGAATGGACTAGATATTTGCACTGACTCAGGTTGCCAGATCATTAACTCACAGTCGGAAATACATTCACCAAATCTGTATTACAAAAATCACTCTCGTGACAGACACATAATGCAAGTTGTCGGCAGGATTATGTAGACCTCATTCCATTCAGTGTTTTAAACAAGTATTCAAGAGTTGAGGTGTTTTTATTGGTTAAGAGTGTTAGAATTATTATACTTACTGTGAGTCTAATAAGTGGTAGTTTACATTTTGATTGTTGTGTGCTCAGCTCAGCTTTGGAAATCATACACTTTACCTGCATGCACACAAATAAGCAATGTACCAAGTGTGTAAATTTTGTACGTTATACATGCAAAAATATCTCTTTTCATTTCTTGAATGTAATATCCTGCACTGCATTAACACCATGTTTCAAACTATTGCGTTGTTGCTAGGTACTTAAACGAACAAAAGGATTTTAGTCCGGCAGCGGGAAGCCTGATTTGTGCATTGAAGAGCAAAATCTCTGATAAGGTATTTTTTTCAGATGATTATATCTTCGAAAGGGTTATACAATGGAACCAAGGTGGGTGTAAAATTGCCAACCCTTGGGCCAAAATTTTGGGGAAGGAAATCCAAGATGGCCGCCATTGGGCTGTTAAAAAAATATAACAAGCTAAAAGACCAATTAAAAAAAAAAAAATGCAAGGTAATTAGTGGTTTTGTGGCTAATTGTGGATGGTTTGGCTAGGAAACTTAAAATGCAAATGCATATTTAGAGTCATCTTGAATAATTAGTGAAATCCAGATGGCCGCCATTTGAAGTAGGAAATCACAAAATGCACATTTTCAATTGAGAGTGCAACCAAAAATACAAGTCCTACAATGTAAAGTTGACTGTTATTCCCTTGCCATAATATGTATTGGAAATATAAAATACTAATTTTAAATTGTCCACATTGGCTAATAAAAGATATTCAATATGGTCCGCCGCTGAATGTTTTTTAAAGGGCGGATTTTTCGTAAATAATTTACCTCCAATCACTGATAAATGACATGCAATAGCATTTCTACACATTACTCGTAGTTGGGTGTATTTTTAAACACTCCGGAACACGATAATCCGTATAATACCCATTGTTGTAGGGTATAAGTACGGTGTGAAATGCGATATAGTCCCAGTGGGAGCCATAGTCCGGGCTCCATAGACGTAACGGAATAACACGTGAAACTAATGTTGCGTAAAGAGCAACTGAATCGATTGCTCTTGTTCAACCATTGTTCCCGGACTATGGTCGCCCGGACAGTGGTTACTTCTACACCGGTAACTCTAGTTGTCAAATTTGATACGCCAACCAATCAATGGCCCACCTATATTTGACATTATGGTCCATTAATGTTTCTCTTTCTTTTTTCGTTTCTTATTCCGCTTTGGTTTTTTTTAACTTGTTTTTGTTTTCTCATTTCGACATTCCGCTTCTCCATGGCATGAGGCAGAAGATGGAACAAGTCATACTTGCAGAGACACATCCACCCCTTTGATCCACATGGTGGTCCTCACCTCCTCATGAGCACTTACCTCCACATAAGCACTTAATCACCACTTCAATAATTCATTAGGTACTAAGGGCACATCATTGGGCACTTGCACTGGCCACAGAGACTGGCCTTCTCGTTTCCAGCCTGCTGAGTTGGTACCATTGCAGATGGATCATTATTTCAGATCATCCATCCAGATAGCTACCTGAAGATTTTGCACGGGCTACATTTTTCCGTGAAGGCTTCATTAGTGGTGCATAGACATATTTAGTGTCGAAGCCGACCTTCGAGCTACTTTAGAGTCCTTCGTTCTGTCTTGCCCTCCGACATCGACTGATATGCAGATTGGCCATAGCATGCTAAAATGATGGATGTTGACTGCCTCGGGACATCACCTGTGAGATTATCGAAGTAAACCCAGGCAGGTAATGAACACGGTTTAACTCTCGTAATACTTTCATGCTCCAGCCTTGCCAATGCCGTATAGTGGTGCTACGGTGTCACAACCACTCAGACCGTGGGCAGCCAGTAAGTCTGGCGTGATATCAAGGTGCTTTTGTATCGGGTTGCAATGATATCAATCAAGAAGTCCCCTCACAGGTGATGTCCCATCATGACCTGCCTTGAGAAATCGCCTTGATAACATTAAGTATAGCAACACCAACGGCGGAGGTGATGGCTTACCAGTTCCTGGTCCTGCCCTCCGGCCTGTCGACCGCTCCACGGACCTTAACAAGGGTCGTGAAGGTGGCAGCGGAGTTCATCTTCGTCTACTTATACGACTGGCTACTGGTGGCACCCTCCGCGCAGAGTCTCCAGGCCTTTATAGAGACGTCCTAGACCCTGATAAAGTCACTCGGATTCATCAATCCGACAAGTCAATCCTCACTCTCCCAGAGCCCCCCAGTTTCTGGGAGCGAGATGATTTTTCTTTTGGAAAGGTGAGGCCTTCTGTCATAAAGATTACCTCGGTCGTGGCGTGTGCCCGAGCAATCTTGGAGAGCATGTCGGTCCCAGCCAGGCTAGGGCTTCGGATTCTGGGACTTCTGGCCAGCCTCGTTGGGATGGTTCCCTACTGGAGATTCCGCAGGAGGGTATCCAATCCACATGCTCATGTACTTCCGACCCTGGTACCACCCAATGTCCCCCCCGGATTCCAGTGCCCCTGAAGCTGGTTCCCGACCTCAGTTTGTGGACACATCCACTCAAGTTGGAGGTGGGAGCCCCCATACGGAAACTGACATGCTCCGTGACGCTTGACGACAGATCGTCGGTGTGAGGGCCCACTCAGGGTCCCACAGTGTCGGGCCGTTGTCGTCCCTGCAGCTCGCTATCATATAAATGTGCTCGAGCTGTGGGCAATCGTCCTGGCACTGAAGCAACTGTATCTCCCTGACCAGGGAAGGTGATCCTTGTCCAATGCGACAACATGACTGTAGTGGCCTACTCAACAGGGGGGAGCAATGAACCTCAGTCGCTGCAAGGAGGCAGTCAGGCTCCCTAGAGTGGTGCCGGCAACGGGACATTGCCTTAAATAATAGCATCATAGATCATGTATCAATGGTGGGGAACATCCTAGCAGACGTCCTTCTCCCGGAAGGGCATGCAATGCCAGGCGCCATCGAGGTAAGGGTCGTCAGTGGAATGGCACCTCCTGCCGGTCAATTTTACAGAGGCTACAGCATCCCCACGTGGACCTATTCGCCTCCACTGGGAATCACCAGCTTCAGGCGTACTACTCGTGGAGTCAGATCCCAAGCCGTGGGTCAGGATGCGATGGTGGATCATTGCCTATGTATCCCTCCCCCTCGCATGCGATGATCCGAGAGTCCTCGAGAAGGTAGCCTCGTTCCGACAATTGCCTGGTTCTTTTGATGCCCCCATGTGGCCGGCTCATCTGTGGTTCCCACGGTTTCTAGAACTGCTAGTGGGGGACGAGTGGCTGCTAGTATCGATCCTCCAGCCGACACGTCGGTCCCTGAGCGTACCATCCGCGCTCTCAACTTGACTGTCCGGCGCATTTCCGCCAAAAATACACTCAGGCGGGACTTTCCGAACAGGCTGCCTTGCTCGCGGCTCAGGCAAGGAGGAATCACTAGAGAATCGTATGAATCTCGACTCTGCCGGGTCTGTAGATGGTGCGCCAATCGAGAGATTGACCTGCTGTCTGCGTCTGTAGGGCAGATCGGGATTTCCTAACGGAGGGTTGGGGCGTCCAAACAGTTCCAAGTGCTACCGTACCTGCGATTGGGGCACTCCATTGGGGCTTCAGAGACTCACAGAAGTAGTGCTCTATAGCCCAATCCTCATAATCTGCTGAAGGGCGTGTTGTTGGTTCGTCCCCCGGTTTGTTCACTCATTCAGAGTGGGATCTGCCGCTAGTGCTCCAGTTCTTAGATGAATTCGAACCACTGTAGAGGTCCAGTCTCCTGGAGCGAGCTGAAGACGGCCTTTCTGGTGGCAGTCGCCTTCCGGGCGACGGGGTTCCGAAATACATACCTTGTCCATTGACGAGTCTCACTTGCGGTGGTTGAGGACGGCGTGTCCTCCCCCCACGCAAAGAATCAGACTCTGTCTTTTCACACCGTGCCCAGTGTTTCTCCCGGACTGGCCTTGGCCTTTGGGACGGTCGCAAAAACCTGTTGCCCGGTCCTGGCACTAAAAGGGTACCTCAAGCATCTTGGAGCTTCCGGACGACATAACAGCTTTTTCATCTAAACGGCCCCCACCCATATGGTCCAGTAGCGGAAGGACACATCCGCTGGGTTGCCTCAACTATCCGTAGCGCACACCGAACATCACAATCAGTTGTTCGGCTCTCGGGTAGGTAAACAGCTACAAAATGCATTTTGAGTTGCCCGTCCTATGTACAAACTGGCATATTTTAGTTGTTTTTATGGTCACCGCAGGCCATCTTGGATTTTCTTATTGCCTAAGGGTGACAATTTAACATCCATCTTAACATTAATATAGTATACCTATTAGAGATAATAAATCATATGAGAAAAATTATCAGAGTGTATTTTTGGGTTGATCTCTCTTTGAAAAGTGGCATTTTTCCGGTTTTCTGCTTTAAAATGGCGGTCATCTTGGGATGAATTTAGTCAATTCTGCCCACACGTACGAATTCGGCAAACGTTAACGGAATAAACCGCATGTTAAAGGGGCTGAATTTTAAGTGGTGGCCAATACTAAATTCATCCCGCCATCTTGGATTTCCTCACATTAATCGCCGTGCTTCCAAGATACATTATAATTTACATTTCCTACCTCAAACATGAATGATTATTAAACAAAAACAATTACCAAGCATTGTGGGGTGTCCCTTGTCATGGAACTGCAAATTGGTGGTTTCTACAGTGAAATGGCGGCCATCTTGGATTTCTCAAATTGCCCAGGGTGGCAATTTTACAATCCACCTGGATTCCATGTAGATACATTTCAAAGAGATATAATCAGCTGAGAAAAAACTTTATCAGATATTTTCATCTACTCCTCCGCTGCTGGACTAATTTGGGGGATCCTACATGAAAGAAATGATTGCTTGTCCAATTTACAACACCATGTAATATATCAAATATTTGCAAACACAAGTTTATCTTCTCCGCCACTTTTGAGAGTGGATGATCGTGGGATGATCCTCCATTCATTGTTGCTTATGCTAACGATATATGATGCATTAAAATAATGCTATAATTTGCATACAAATATATAAAAGGTCTATTTTGATTGGTTACTCATAAAATAGATCAGTTAGTCATGTATTACCAATTAGAAATGGCATAAGAAGTTGGCAGATCACAGCGATTAAATCATAGGGCAATTCATACAATCACCTGCTTTGCATGTAGTTTACTGCTTCACAATGTAAGATTTGGTCTGTACTTTATTCTTTTGGTATGCCTTGGAATTAGTGTGAATTGTGTAGAACCTTAAATAGCACCAAAAGCACGGCTTTACAACCGCCTGTGGGATTAAGTTGACCGCAGTGGCTTTCAGAATGAATGGAAAGCTTTATATTTTTTGTTCCAACTTTTGAGGTAGGGCAACAACCTTTAGGCTTAACATGGCTATATTTAGACATAATTTAAAAAAAATACAATTAAAAAAGGGGTTGTTTTTTACAGTAAAAAGAACAATGTTTGTTTAATTTTCAAAAACGTTGGTAGTTTTGTTTGGGGCAAGCAAACAATCTTTTGACATTAACATGCCTAAATAAGCCAAATAATTGTGCCACTATTTTGTCAGAGTGAAAAATTGCAAAAAGAGTCAATGATGATCTCTTGCTGTTACCGGGTGTTGTCCGACTAGATTTTCAAGAACTCACCTGTTCGGCTTAGCAGATTGCAAGCAGCAAAGCCATTGTCATGCCAATGCATTCATCTACAAATCCTTTTATCAGTGTTGAGCACCTCATTTACCTCAAGAACAGGAGATTGTAGGGAACACCCTTTACTAGATCAGGTAGAGTACAGAGTGTCCCAAAACAAGCTCTGCAAGCAGAAAAACTTCCAATTTCTCAAAAATTCTGCAACATGGCTATTTCTCCTTTATGGTACATATTAATTGTACCCTTGTGTAAAATCAGAAAGCTTATCGTAGACAGCCTAAATACTGTGACATTCTACAGGGTAACAAAAAAGCACCTGCTTCGGTATAAGTTAAAAAAGCAACAAGCAATTACCTTTTTATGACAAAAATCTTCTACTTTCTTTGCACATTCAGCATCGCTGGGGTCGAAACCCAACTCCTGTAGTACAACCTTTTCCATGTAGAACGGTCTGACAGTTTTTAGTGGAATCCTAGTATATTTCATTGGCTTTGCCTTCTACACGTAAAAGCCTGCAAAACAAAGTGTACATCACTGTAAGTAACAAGCCAAAGTTAGACCGATTTTGGCAAACATTGGTACTGTTATGGTCGGGCCGCCAATAATGATCCAATGTTTGTTTTACAGTCCTTTGTTTG
Source organism: Ophioderma brevispina (assembly GCA_023653785.1). Taxonomy (NCBI): domain Eukaryota; kingdom Metazoa; phylum Echinodermata; class Ophiuroidea; order Amphilepidida; family Ophiodermatidae; genus Ophioderma; species Ophioderma brevispina. The sequence continues at coordinate 41,043 of JAMKCH010072199.1, forward strand.
GTTGGCAGTTGGCTTCCTAACATTGGGCCAAAAGTTTGTATTCCAACATTGGATAATACTGCCCCCTTTGATTGTATGCACTCTTATGGCGTAGTCATCATGTACTATCATTAAAACAATGCTGATTGCTGACATATACTAATTAAGACTCACCAAGTAAAATTTTAAAAAAAATACAGCAAGTAAACTTACGTCATCCCCCTGGCAAGATGGCAGTCTGGAACATGACCTCAGATGACCTTTGACCTTGGTCCATGACCTTTGACATCATCCACACATGAAGGAACCCCTATTGCACCTTAAGCCCAAGTCTGGTTTAAATCGGACTTAAACTTTTCTAAGGAAACGCGAAAAACGAAAACCTAACCAAAACCTAACCAAACTGGAACACACACATACACATACACATACATACATACATACATACATACAGACATTCGCACCCTCGCAATATCCCCCTCTGCTTTTCAAGCCAGGGGGATAACAATTGTCATGCCAACATATTTTCAACCTCAAAATGTTGTCTTATATTAAAATAACATTGAATAATTACGTTGACAAATTGAACAATGTATTTTCACAATCTTTTCAACCTTAAAGTTGCAGAATGCTGACCCAAAGCACTTTACGATCAATTTAGGTTTTAAAATGTTACAGAGTCAGTATGTAACAGCATTTCCATAAAGCCTACATAAACAGCAGAATTGTTTTCCTTTCATTGTAAGGGAGTTCGTGGGACTGTTGTGGCTATTCGTTGGTCTTATACAGATAGTGACCTAAACTGCTCCAAACCTAAAGTATGAGATGAATCTGATTTTTCGCTTGATGCATTAAATCTTTATGTGTATATAATGCTTACCCCGTCATTATGTAATAAGACCATTAGGATTAAGATTATGATTTAGAATTGTCTGTCATGCACGACAAGGGACAAAAAAAAAAAAAAACAACAGGATTTTCTATGGGGACGATTACGATAGCAGGCAAGTTCAAAACATAGTTTTTGGTTTTCTTTTTTACTTGTTTCTCCAATAAACCTTCGAACGTTCTTGGTAGGTGCAATCAAGTGCAAATTCAGAGAGATTCGTATCCTCAAAAAATCTCCTCCTTTCCCTTTTAAACACAAGATATTCAACTTACAACTTTAACTTACATGCCTATGCCTACACACACACACAGCTGACTACAGATTACTAAGGGATCTTTCCAGCAATCAATCATCGAAAAAAGTTCTTCAAACGCTGCATTTACCGAAATCCCATTCCGTGTTTGAATTGTGAATGACCTACGAATGTGATTGCTTTGATTTGAGGACGTACATTTTACATGTATAGAGAGAAAAGTGTTCAAACAATTTTTTTCGAGGATTGAATGGTTAGCAGCCCATCAAAAATAAAGGTATTTAAAGAAATTTCAAAATACAGAATAACCTTACTCTTTTGCATCTGTTTGTGGATGGGTTGTACCACCAAGTTCCAGAAGACCAACATGCCTGCAACACAAATTACATTTCAGCAGAAATCAATTCTTGATATTGATATTAGATCAGCATTACCAGTATAGTCTAAATGTACATTTATTACTTTAGTTCCAGAGCGAAGCAATACAGAAGGTATTCTGTGTCTTTGACCAAACTGAAACGGATGGCGGCCGTGCCAGGGATTTTATTTTCCTTAGTTTGTTCCAGTCTGGTGTAAAATGTTAGCCATTTTTTTTAAAACGGCAAAAAATTTCGTATCTTTCAAGAACGACGTCATATAACTCATTTCTGAAGGTTCATTGTGTGGAACTCTAGTGAATACCATTGCAGAATACCCACCCACTCATATGACAATGACTTCACCTGACCCTCAGATTGGACATGGGGAAGTGATAGTTTTCAAGTAAATTTTAATTTGTGTTCAATGTGTTCAAAATGTACATTTTTCTATTACCACTGAGCAAATTCAAAACGGGATAACACTTTCCGAGTAGATCTCGAAATGTACTTTTTTCTCTTGACGCAACTCAGATCGACATTTTGGAACAGAAAACAAGTACAATTCGAATACATTGTTCTCGAAATGTACTCTTCCTGTAGACATTTCCGAGGAGTACATCATTTTAGTACTTACAAGTATGTTCCTAGTACATTTTGAATACAAGCTTATCGAAATGTACCTTTTATACAGACATATTAAGTGAAGTAGAGTAATAATTTAAATCTAGTACATTTGAGCACCTTTCTATAGATGTACACGAAATGTACTGGGACGAGTGTTCCAAATCTGCACCTTAGGATATTTAGTTTTACAAGTACCTTTTGAGCACAGTACTCGAAATGTACTAGACTTTTACAAGGGCTAGGTGTTAAATCAAATTGCACATCTCCAATTTTACTGGGTGATATTCAATGTTTATTTCGTCGTTGGGTAGGAAAAACCTCATATGTGCATTTTCGGTAACACTGACAAAACGACCTGTTTGGCGATATTGTCGTTTTGCAAAGTATCGCAAAATACTTTAAATAGACCATACGTACTTCTTTGAACATCACCTCATCATTTCACCAACTTGATTTGACCAAACACTGGACAATAGGTTGGTTTGTCCATGTTACCGAAGTTGCACATATGAGGTTTTGCATTTGACCTTTCAAATTACATATGAGGTTTGTCCTGCCCAGCGACGATTTTTGAAAATAATACTTTTGTTTCCAAATGAGGGCCGGTTTTTTATGAGTGTACATGCATATCATGATATTTCTTATTATATAAAAAGGTGACCACATAACCAAGACGTTCTCTAAAATAAATAGTGAAAAGGCATTAATTCTGGTGCCATTTGACGTCTATTAATATACATTTACTTTGTAAGGCTTTCTCCTGGTTTAAATGCCGTTGCTATACTGCTGCCCGGTTGTGTAACATAGAAGCCCTTGGGATTCCATACTGGATCTTTTTCGCGGCAATCATGTTCATGCCCCCATATGACAAGATCTAGGAAAGCTGGTAAGATCTCTTCCGGAATGAGATAGTTACTCCCACGTTGTACCCTACAAAGACATTTTACGTAAGGGAAAACATAACATACGGTCAATATGTTTAGCTTGGAGAGATATTTTCAATTTGAAGAATGCATATAGAACTTGCAGCAATAATAAAGGGGTGTGGAGGTGGAAGCTGGCAAGAAATATTCTCTAAAACAGATGGAGTTGGGGAGTTATCTTCAGGAGGGTATCTTCCGTAAGTCTCTTATGAATAACCTTGTGCTAACAGCCCGGATTAAGAGTATAATTCAGGGATCTTAACCTGAGGTATATGTAATTTCATCAAGCGTTTGTTGCTTTACTGGGTTTCTTATTCCAACAAATTGGTAACATTTTTGAGGGATCATGTTTCATAACCGATATCAAATAAATTTGCTTTTATTACACTTCATTTCCATTATTCGAATAAACTGGAAAACAGAGATTTTGGTTAACCATTTCTAGTACATTGATCTATGAAGCAAGTATTTTTAAAGAACACATGAGATGATCAATTAATGTATCTTGTCGATATGAATAAACTGAGAAATGGTATATGCTTAAGATGTGAATTAATGGTTTAAGAGATACATGAATTTAATATTTGATTTTGCTTCATTAGACCATAAACATTTGTAATGTAATTGAAGCTTGCCTATTTTGATGTATTACAAATATGTTATGACAAGTATCGCCATCTGCCTTAGGTGGTTCAAATTCGAATTTTTCATTCGTGAACATCTCGTAACATCTACGATCCCGCAATGAACCTAAAAAACAAAGTCAAGAAAAGAAATATTATTAATTTAGTAATTATAGTCACTATAAAAAGCTAACGGTATGTATAATTGTACATACAGGTCAAAAATGCACAGAGATCATACGCTCAACCATTCACAGTCGCCGCAATTTTTACCCAACCCAAATTGATTTAATTGAAACCACCATCAGCAGCCATTAGCCGCCATTTTGCATTTCAAGGTCAAGACTAACATTTGAACTATTAAAAGTTGCAAAATTGAATTTACCATGCACAAAAACATGTAATTAGACACATCTTTAAAATCGGTTTATATTAAAAATTTGACCTTGACTGAAAGTGTATTGACCTTTGGACATTTTTGGCCATAGCGTCCTCATTTGAAGTCGGATCTATAACAAACTATACATTTTTCGATTCCCTATGATAAGGCGAGTAATTTGACATGCATATTAATTCAATTGCGAGAGTTCTCAATTTTTACCCCCGTGTTAACTTTGTTTTCCCCTTCCCCAAAATGCCGGAACATTGAAGCGGCAAGCCCAAGTCAAAAACCTTCAACATCGATCAGGGAACCCCAAGACGCCTTCAAATCTTTGTCTCCAGAGTTTGGTCACGGGATCCACAGGCTGGTCTTCTACTACCATATGGATTTTGGAAATCTTTTAATATACTAATTAATCTTTGGCAAATTTTCGGTTCATTCACACAAAACTGCGTTTCGTGCATTTTTAGGGGGACATCTTCAAATTATGGGACTACTGCTTCATATTTAAATTAGTATATAGTGCATGCTGGAAAAGAAGAGGTGACAAAATGCCATCATTAATGAATAAGAATTATGCAATGAATGTGCAGTGAACACAAAGAAACATATCCATTTGAGTATCAACATGAAAAATTAGATCGTACGGTGTTTACCGATTTACTCTAGAGGATGTGACAAAATGTTCATATTTGGTATTAAAATATTTGTAAAAGTTTAATCGTTTCAGACATGCAAATCATCCTTTCTGCAAGTCCTATCTACAGATATGCTCAAAATGACAGCGTGACTTTTGGAACAAAATAGCGACATACCTAGCCCATAAAGCGCCATTTTGGTAGATCCTTTTTGTATTATAAGAGGAGAAATTCTAACACTCTCCTTTCCAGCAGGATCTACTGGTTTGGTTTTGCCAAAATGGTACACTAGACCAGACAGACTCAAGACATCTAATTCACACAGGTAGCCGGGCTGTTTGAAAGAAATGAGAAAGGCGAATATTATCCCTGCTGAAACACTGGTAGATATTCTGTATGAGACGGCTTCAATACTCAAACGCCGATTGACCTACGGTTCATGGCAGTTGAATCCATACAGATAGATAAATAAACGCCTAGAGAACCGACGGCCATCTTGATTCAACGAGCTCACTGGCGGACGCTTAAAAGTTACAGCCCAAACCCATTACACGTTAACCTTAGAGCAAGGAAAATGCAATTTTTCGTTGATTTAGCCAGGCGAGCCTCGGTTACAAAATGATCCCTAGACATCCAAGAACGTTATTAGGCATGTGGTTTGTTCACACAGTTTACCGTCGCAAGCGTAGTTACGATTTTTTGCAGATTTTCAAAATGGCTTCCAAAATTGGAGTATTTTCGTAGTTGATATGACGAGTGTGGCGTTTTTAAACAGAGGAGTAGTGCACAGTTCTAATATATTTTTTTAATTAATATGGACCTTTGACCTCTGTAGGTGCGAAACAGCGTTCGCCAACTCGCTCTTTTTATTATTGGTAATCAGCAAAAATAAGCGTGTTCGTACCCATTTTAAAGAAGTTAACCGGGAACAGCGCAAAGGCCTCGGTTGGTTCATATTTCATTGTTTAGGACAATAGAAACATGTTCCAACCAGAAAGAACCGGCAGAACCGGTGTGATACCGGTGGTTGCGTTTTGAAACCGCCCCTAAGTTATGTCTTTTCTTCGTGGAATAGTACATTGACCTAGTCTAGTGTCAAGACTTCGATGAAGGATTATATGACTGAATAAAGCTCTATAATATCTTACTGAAGTCTTGACACTAGACTATACTAGTTCTGTGCAATATTATACGAGGAATAACCCTAAGTTATGTCAGTCCAGCGGGCATCCAGCAGATATCACCGTTGAATGATGTGAAGATGTCAGAAAATGATACATTCAAAATGGTGTCTGTTGAGACTGCATTTGATGTATTGGGAGTAATTATAACTTGATTCCTTGATTCTCATATAATTAGACACCAAATTAAATAACTCCAACCAAACTATATGATGAAAAATACTT
>JAMKCH010072200.1:0-12185 GCA_023653785.1 Ophioderma brevispina
GTCTGTGGAACAATTTGGGGAATAAAATTACAAAATTCGAAATCAGTACCTCACTTCGCAAACAATTAAAAGTGAACTTATTTCCAAATATAAATGAATAATTGCATTATTTTTTTATACTGTAATATGCTGCGATTTCACTTGAGTAATGTGAATATGGTGAATTGAGGCTGTTTTATCGTGTTTTGTTGATTGTATGTCCTTATTTAAAGATAGGTTTGTAACATAACTTTTCAGGGGTTGGCCCCAGTAGGTCTTTGGCCTTTTGGTTCACTCCTCCTAAATTTTTGTTATGTAATTTGCTTTTTGGGTAATATGATTTTTATGGAAATAAAGGTGAAGTTGAAGTTGAAGTGAGTTTAAAGGTCAGGAATACTTTTTAACACAAAAAAATGCGTCTAGTGCACAATAATCAATTTCTTTACCAATACAGTTTATTTTATTAGTTTATTAAATTATTGCTTCAAGAATTTGGACATTCCAAAAATCATTACCAAAAAACGCATTAGTACTCTTAACCCTATCCCACGTCTCCCGGAGAGAGAATAAGAGTGAGGGGAAGAGGGGGAAACCGGGAGTTGGAAACAAGAAAAGTCGCAAATGCGGGTGGGACTCGAACCCATGTCATCGGGCCCCATTCCCCGGACCCGGCATAGACACTTCCGGCGGTTTGTCGCCAGCGATTTCGTGCCATAGGCGTTCTTGGGTTTTTGATGAGTATCGCGACATTCAGGACTTATTAGTGGCATTTTTCAATCGCAGTTGCTGTGAGACAGTTTGTGAAATTAGTTTGGTAGGGTTAATGACTATTAAAATACACTAAAACAACTCACTCTAAATTACACGCGTCTTCTCAACTAAGTCCGGGAAGCGTTGGTTGATCAGGATGACGCGGCCCATCCTGATTTCAAACTGGAGTTTATACTTTAAAGCTGAGAATCTTATTAATAATTAGGACCCTTTTGGGAAGTGAAAATAACGTATCCAGCTGCAGCAGATGAAGACGGACAGGGTTCCTAGGCCCCTTGCTCGAATGACACAAACCTCGACAGGCGTTAGATAATTAATCCCCAACCTCTCTGTCTGTCTGTCCAAATGTCCACTTAGGACAACAAAAAGGGGTGCTTTGAATCCCAAAACATTACGCATTAAAAGACAACTTGAGCCCCAAAGTGGTAGCAATATGGATAACATGAGTCTGGTAGTAATAATGCTAAGATCTACCAATATGCAGATCACTTTGCCGACAAGTCCTCTTGGTGCGCAGAGATATATCGATCCGGATTTTTTGTCTATCCTTTAGTGCTTTTATCTAAAGGAATGTTTACTACTTCATCTTTGAATTTGAGCAGTTTAGGTTGCTTATTCTAGTGATGTTTTAAACTCACACAAAAAAGAATGTAAAAATTATATAAGTCCGCCGTTAAAAAGTAAAATTATTCAAAATATAGCACTTAGTAACTGTTGTCTAATCGTGTGAAGAAAAATACCGATTCGCGATGCACACTTGTCATCGCTGATCATCATTGCCATCCACCGTACAGGTGCTAATGCTGGTTCTTGAACGCTTGACGCCTTGAAACAGGGTTCTTAGCGGGAGTAAGTTGTGTTCAATCATGCTCTATTATAATTTGCCGAATGATGTTTTATAGGATGTATGTATGTATGATGTTTGTCCGCAAAAGGCTCGTCAGTTTCAATCCCATATTTGCGCCAAATTCAACAACTATGATGTTTTACCGGCAGGTGAGTTCTACCCTATATCATGGACGAAATCCGTTCAGAAATGGCTGGAAAATTAACGAAAATGTGCTCGGTTACTATGATAAATTACCATGGTTGTCACGCGTACTAAGCGGCGCGTATGCGTGTTGTGTAACTTGCGTGCGACAAGGGTGGTTAATACGCGTGGCAACGGACGAATACGCGTAAGACGCTATATGAGATAAGCCCCCAAATAACAGGCTCTATAGGTGCAAAGGATTGGTTTTAAAAGAAAGAAATGGTCACACACCGTAATGTGCTTTGATTGTCCATGGGTATACTACGGGTTAACCCACGGGTGTGGAAGGAAAACAAATACGGAAAATACGGGATGAAATATGAACGTGTGACTATTTAGAAAATAGGAACGATTATAGGCTAAGTACAGGCGGAAAGAAAGAAATGGTTCACGAACACGTCATGTTATTTCGCTTTGATTGTCGTATGGATGGATACTATACGGGTTACCCCACGGGGTTTTGAAAAGAACAAAAAGAAAATCTACGGAAAATTTAGGGATGTTGTGACGGCGGGGGACATTACCAGGATGAGCGAAGAAACAAAAAACTTTTAGTGGGAGTTTGAGGAGTTATGAGAAAATATGTGGAACACGTAAACTACAGCTTACCCCACGGTGAGTACTTTTGAGAAAAAACAAAAAGTAGGCGCCTAACCGGAAACTTATACGGGATTTTATAAAATATTGAAGTTTATTATTAAAAAACATACGAGAAAAAAAAACTATACGGAAACTTATACGGGATAAATATTCAGTCGTCGTTTCCTTAGAAAATTGGTAACTACATGAGCTTTAAGAAATGATAGGTACGGGAATTGAAGTGATTAAAAGTGTTTTTTTTAAAATACAAAATTGCGACTCGGGGAGTCCTAAAAGTTCAGGGATACGGGTTGGTGCAGTCTCGACATGCATAGTGTGTCCTTCTTCAGTGATCGCTTCAGTTTCAGTGATCGCTTCCGTTCACTCAACTAGAGGGAGCCTCGGGCGGGCCTCCGCTAGTCATACTATAATTTGGTAATTTGTATGTTATGTAGGTAGTCAACCATTTTCGCTCTCATAGCATCTGTACTGTGGGCATACAAGCGCCACCTATTCCGTTTCCGCATCGCTAATTGACGGCTATTCTTAGACATGCACTGCGTCTTTTGACTCCTAGAATCAGCGCGCTGTGTGTTAAAGGCTCTTGCGATTAGCTTGAAAAAAGTAATGAAAAAAACGGTTTCGCGGGTACCTTAGATATCGCGCGAAATCATGTGGTGGATATGATGTTAGACATGGGTTCCGGACAAAAAAGACCAATTAGTTCACTAGTTTTGAAGCCTGGCGTTTGTGGCATGATTGATAGTAGAATGAGAATTGAGCCAGCTGAAAAGGTAAGAAAACATCTTGTATGAATCGGTATTTTTTCACGTTTTTTCGTTTTTTCCAAAATAAACCTATATTATAAACTAGTCAGCTAACTAGACAATTTAGGTTAGGATGATTGGGGCGTAAATCGTTACGATAGGCAAAGTATTTTGCGCAATCTCCAGTGTGTAACGCAATGTACAAAAATTTAAATCAACCGCTATCTGACAGAGTTTCTCACCATCAGCCTACGGCGGTCAGGAAGTAAGTCGTCTGTGTCAATAAAATGCAAAAGATATTAATCTCTAAATAGACTGCGCGAGAGATTAACGGTATCAGTCCGTCATAGCAGAATACATGCAAATGAATGAAACTTTAATATCAATATCTCCGGAATACGAAGGGGTTCTATGGAGATTTTTGACAATCAGAGGGTCCGTACAGAAGCGGTAGGGGCCGACCACGACAGGTAACCTCGTCAATCAAGACGATTATGGTCTGTGTGCGCTTTATTCCGTTAAGGTGTCTATTTAAGTATTACAAAAAACCCGATCTTCTGCCAGCTTGAGTTTCGTGGCGTGCAGTATAGGCGCTCGTATTATGATCAAAAGGTCCTGGGTTCAATTTCCCACTTCTGAGGAAAATTTTAAATTAGTATTTGGGACTTAGGAGAGGGCCAATGAAAAATTCAAAGTTGTGGCTAAACTTGCGATTACACGGCAAGTATAGGGTTACCTGGTCGGCCCCCTAGCCGCTTGTGTCCGTTACTATGTTTTGTTCTTAATATGTATCGTAATTGGGTCTGCAAACCTATATAAAACTAGCGAGGAAATTGAACGTTTTTGTCGGGTATTCGGTGCTCGCAAACACGGAAAAGTGAAACCGCAATCGCTACCGGGGCCGCGTCCTTCCCCACCAATGCCTTTCGGTATTATTTCAGTCTTGAGAATTTTCAAACGCTGGTGTCAATTTACCGCTTTCAATTTAGAAAACAGGTGTACCGTACTTACCGGACCGGCCGTACGCTCAGCCGAAACGATTTGGTGATAACCCCTAGGCATGTTTGAAGATTTGCCAAGGTTTGCAAAAATTCAACAATGGGCGGCGCTGTGTGTCAAAATGCCACGTAAATGGTTGTGTGATGTATGTTTGTCCGCAAAAGGCTCCGTTAGTTTCGATCCATATTGCGCCCAATTCACACAACATATTGATGTTTACCCGGCGTGGTTTCTACCCTATATTTGGATACAAAATCCTGTTTGTCAGAAATGGACTGAAAAATCACGGAGAAATATGTGCTTCGGGTTGCTATTTAAACCTTTTTTGTTTTGTAACTCGTTACTAGGCGCGCCATATTGCGGTGGTGCGTTTGCGATCTGGTGGTTACGCGTGGCACGCGGCGATTACGCTATAAGACGACTATCACATGCTATATGCGAGTATACGGAAAAAAACATGCTCCTATTCGTGCAAACTGGTTTGGGGAAAGAAGTCCCAGAACACGTCATGTTTATTTTGGTCTGATTGTCGTACTGTTTTGGATACTACTTGTTACCCACAGAAGATTTGAGAAGCAAACCCAAATAAAATACACGGAAAATTACGGTAGTGAAATATTGACGTTTTAATATTTAAAATAGACCTAATAGGCCTAACGGCCATAGGGATATGTCCTTGCAACTACGAGGAATAAATAAATTACGATAGCGAGGGTCTTGTGACGGGTGTTATGGATTACTACTGGTTTACTACCACTGAGTTTTTGAGAGGGGAAAAAAATCTAAGATACAGATAATTACGGGATGAAATATTGACGTTTTAAATATTTATGCTAATTGTAACTATGATAGGCCTAAGCTACATGATATTTCTTGTAAAACTACTCTAGATGGCGAGAACTTTCTATATGGGAGTTGAAGAGTTAGGAGGAGTGAAAATACTGGTTTTACGGCTTACCTCCACTGGGAGTACTAAGAGTTCTTTTGCAGGGACAAAAGGACCCGGAAACTCATACGGGATTAAGGATTGGAGTTTAGTATTTAAAAAGAAATTACGGAAAATAAAATTTACGGAAATTGATACGCGATTAAAATTCTTTCTATTTGCCGATTCCTTAGAATCGGTAACTAATGGGCTATAGGATTTGATAGTTAAGGGAATTTGAGTTATTTAAACGTGTAAAAATAAAAAAAAAAAATGCAAATCGGTGGATTCTTAAGAGCAGGGTGAGGGTTGGTTTGCGGGGTAGTTCTTGCAATAGTGTTTACTTCTTCAGGTGATCGCTTCAGTTTCATGATCGCTCCCGGCACTAAACCCGCTAGTGTTAATAAACAGTTGTTGTGTTTAAACACCTGTGCAATTGTTGTCTTTATAATTTGACAAAGATTTGGGCAATCAGTTTGTTTCAACAGGGAGTGCGGATATGATATAGCTTCAGTTCTCAGGAGGTCGTTCTGATGTTCTAATTACAATAGCCTATAGATGTACAGGATACGCAGCAGCTGGCCAACCGGGCTTCCACGAACAAGCGGATTCCTGCATTGTCCAATGTCGAAACACCCATTTGTTAGTTTTTAATAAAAGGTCAATGAAGCGTATTTATTATTTGTCAAAAGTGACCCATTTTATAAAACCAATTCGCGACAAAATATAATGAATACCCATATGTTGTTCCTGCTTCTCTTGATCAACCAGATATTCCTAGGGGTCAATGCATCACGAGAGTATAACAATATGTAATGAATTACAATACTGACAAGTCATGATTTTGCATAATTTTGAGTGTTTTACTTGCATTTATACTCTTGAAGTAGTCGTGCGGTGGAACATCTCACACACATTCGGACAGAAGACATAGTACACGAGATCAAGTGGATGCTTAATCGCAATTATCCCTTAACGTCCTAGAGGGAAAATCTGACGATCACCGCAAAAAAAAGAAGGTTTGGTAGAGTATTTTTCTTGTTAGATCTGGGGCAAATCCTCTAACACAAGCAGGGGGGGTCCGTCGTGAGTTTTTCAGAGTCCGCATTTAATTGCAGTAAGAGAGTTGGGGTATAAGCAGATAAGGGGATGAAGATGCTTCGGTCTTTGACGGGTGTGTGGTGTGCTCTATACCCCGACTGCTCTCCATTAAGTGCCAGCTTGGAGGTCTGTTTATCAGACACAGCCGGATAGTTCGTGGTTAGATTCCTTGCCGGCACAGTCCTGAGAAAAAAGTTTCTTATGGGAGTGCTTGGTGTAACTCTTGTATCAAAACTGATTTGTCAAACATTGGGTGGGTATTTAAAAACTGCGGTAAATTTCTCTGCCAATTAATACAACCAATTCAAAGATCTCATGATAGTTCGTTCTTGAACAAAAAAATGCTTTCTACAGTCACTTCAGCAAACTTGCTTTTTTAAGGGCGAGTATTTTTTAAAGTGAATTTTCAACACTTAAAAATAGAGGAAAAATGTACGAAAAATAAGCAAAACAGAAAAATTGGGGACGACATACGGTCGCCGAAGAATTATTTTAAATTTACCTAAACATGCTTTTAAGACAATTCTTTTATGCACAAACTGCTGAGCAACAGTCGTCACGGAGTTTTAAAGGAAATATTGTCAAGATTTTGTTCAAGCTCAGTTGACTTACATTCATAAAATAAGTACTTACATCACGAATTCCGAAAAAAAATAATACAATTGATGTAAAAGTAACAAAATTAGAGGAATTTTAATTTTTTGGCTTTTTTGACATCGAAAGAAGGAAAACGGGCGGATTTTTCGCCAATGCTTCATTGATCAAAGCGCCCAATTTTGCTCATCCTGTGACGTCAAAGGATGACCAAAACATTCTGTTGACTCAAATTTTTATTTTGTTTGTCATTGCTGACACTGTAATATTGATTGGTTAATGAAAGTAATAATAAATTTGAAAGAAGTTACAGAATGACATAATTTGGTTTCATTTCGTTGTGTTTTACATGATGATTGATATAAAAACACATCGATCGCAGTTCACGAGGGGGTTAGGACAAGACTGCTCGATTTGGGTTTGGGGATTTCCAAAACGGTTAATGTGTGGAACTGCTACGTGCATTTACTATGGGAGCCGGTGTCTCAGTTTCATTACAAAAGCTCCTCTTAAACCCATAGTTCAATACATCGTAGTAATTCATGATAAAATAAAGGATTAAATTATTGACTTCAAAATGCCGTGGGGTTAGGGATTACCCCGTGCAAAATCGTGTTGTAATTTCCAATAACGGTCATTTAGATTATTATTCGTGACCAGGCTTAGACTTTAGGCAAGTCTGAGTGTAACCGTCCGATACGCGTAATAGCGGCCTCCTACCGTTAAATTTTTGAAAGGGCTAGCACCTCGAGTCGCGCCGGATGTGATGCCGATTTGCATTCAGGCTGTTGCTGTTGGAGGCATGTTCCTACCCCCGGGCAGTTCATCGAATAGGAAAGTGGCAATACTGTGATATGATGGTCATCACTTGACGTCACCATTTGCCTGCGATGTGGATTTGTCGGAATCGATTTCGAGTAATCTATTGGGCGGGAAATTAAATACTCAACAAATGTGGAAATTTTCAACGTTATTTGATTTATATGTAATCTACGTTACTTAAGCTTCCATCCCTACAATTTTACAAATATTCAGAATCAGTGACATATTTCCTTGAACTTGCGGGAGGAAATTGATATTATGAACTATGTCTGATTGAATATAGGTTGCATTGGCAATGGAAGAAGAACTAGTTTGACGAATGAAGTCTGCTTATCTTTTTATCAAGTTAGCTGGACGAAACTATACGAAAAGATACCCTGCTTGAGGGAGTTTAAAGTTGCATATAGAATATCATTTAATCGTCGTCTTGAATATAAAAAACGATTTATCACATTTGGACCGACTTAGAGATCATGCGCCCGATATTCTTAAACGATTTGTTTAAAATAAACGGTAGTTAGGCATAAATTGTAGTTAGCTAAACGCCCAACAGTTTAAAGAACCGAGGGTTAATTATTTTAACAAGTCGTTTTGCTAACCACGATATTTTAAACGCCGTTCCCGTAAATATTCCCACCGAACTGGGACTTCTTCGGGCTATAATTTACGTGACCTCAACATATTTATATGTCAGATTATGCTCTTCTGTAGTCGTAAATGCTACACAGGAAGTCGAGGGTTAAATTTCAAGAATGTCGATGTGAAAAAAAACACCGAGGCTATTTTAAAAATGTTCTATATCGCTCGCTAAATGCGTTGCACTGATATCAGTTAGTACCATCTAATAGGTAGGCCTTCTGATAGCAGATACACGAGTATAAAAAATAGGATCGCCAAAGGAAAAATGGACGAGAAGAAAAGAAATAAACTGAAGACTAGAAAAAAACTGAGAAATAGAGGAGACAACGGGCCTAACCACGAGTATCAAATATAGCTGAAAATATTCAAGCACTTGCTGAAAGCGTGAGTATAAACATGCCTTAAACTACCTCCGACCAGTCCTGCGATTAACAAACATTTTAAATATGTTGTTTAAAAGATCGTCAGCTAAAATTGAAACAGCATTGTTTTTAAGTTAAACCAAGCTTTGAGGAATGAGGTTTATTTTTCGCGGGAGTTTAATTTTGTTATTTAATCAATGATTCGCATAATCATCCTCTCACTCAAATTTTGTTTTTATCAACCCTGAGTAATCTGTTTTTACTCCTTATGTTAGTTAAAAGTCACAGCTCTCTGTGGTAAGTAAATTGACTCCAACAAAAGGTTTTGCGTAGCGGTTTTTACTCTTCCTTTGTAGTAAAATTGTAATCAGTGTAAAATAGTCAATATTTGACTCAACATTTTTTTGAGTAATTTTACCTCCGTTTACTCAACAGTTGAGCTCAGCTGTGACATTTTTTTACTCAACGGGTGATAATAATAAACCTGTACTCAACCCACAAGGAGTAATATTTGATACTGTGATTTGGGTAGATTCATGCTCGCCGTTGAGTAACTGTTTGACTCAACTGCAACATCAGTTTTGTACAAACTGTTGAGCCAATAATTTTACTCAATTGACATTGAGAAATACTTTGGATACATTCAGAAGATACAGAGTGAATCTACCAGCATGACCAGGTTGAGTAAAATGGATTTTTTGACTTGATTTCTGTAATAGAATTACACTCTTTGCAAAACATCAAAAGGACACAAGCAAGATGTCTTAACTTTGGTATTCTTGGTATTAAAAAAATAGAACAACTTCTACAAGGACATATTTTCATTACTTTACCTTTCTTCGAAAAGTCCTGGTGGTTCAAAATCATGTATGTAGATGCACCTGCACGCGTCGTGTAGTCGTAGTCGATGTACATGCACGAGTAACTATAATTGATTTGTGATCATTGTTTTGTTTATGGCGCCCCCTGTTGGTGGAAGAGAGAAACTGGGAGGCAAAAACACCCTACTATTTGCAGGGGAAAATTCTGTTTTGCGGCAACTTTTCGTTTTCGAATTAATACATTAACTTTAACTTTTTATCAAGCCCATAATAAGCTAATGCTACCAGCTGCATTTGGTGACCAATTTAGCTGCAGGAAATTCTGCAAGTAATTTAAACCAGATTTATGTGGTCTGTCACAGACACTACTGTAATATTTGCCTGCCAGAAAACAACAGGGGCGTCCTGAATGTCAACAAGTGACGTCATATGTCACATCATCTATAGGTTATAAATATGTCAGAAATAATTGTAAATTACCATACTGACATAAATACAACGTATATGTTATACTGAGCAATAGCGACTCCCCATACACAGCGTCACATTTACAGCATCAAGTCACTCGGTGAAAGGTTGCGAATTCATTAGCTTGATATTCAGGTCCCGTAGTATAGACTATTCCGGTTACGCCGGGAATCTCACCACTTTCACAATCATGACAAAGTCCATGCATCACCACTATAAAATATTGTAGTTGTATTATCTGATTATAAAATTGTTGGTGTAAAATATCAGATGGCCAGCTCGGCCAGGATTTCCGCGAAACCCAGCTTTGTTCATTGCCGTTGATATGTCCGCGGCAATTCTTGGGCTGCAGGGCTGCACGTGTCTGAGTTCAACGTTGCGTAAGATCAGACTCAACACGGTTGTAATGTATGATCCGTCACTGCGTTTAGAACACCTTTGTCAAGCAACGTTGAGTTAGATTTCAAAACTGTTTTGATCGACTCTCAGGGGTGAAGAGTTAAAGGCGGAATGTGTGTTTACTCCATGCGAATTAATTGACTCCCACTTTTTACTCAACCACGGCTTTATTCACCGCACTGAGTAAAATAGTTTTAGAGTGGGAAATACGGGGCCTTGAACTTGAGCATAATTCTTCTCTCGACTCTTGTTTCCCAATTTTTCTGACTAAACGTTTTAAATCATTCAAATGGGAAACATTTTGGACTAACTTACAAACGTAATTCAAGTTAGGGACCAAATCAATACTCAACCGGAGGGCGTTTTCCGGTTCCTGCCCGGTTCATTAATCCGCTCATCTCTGAATCATTACTCCGAAATTAAAATTCAGCTCAACTCAATGAATTAATTGAACCGAGGCGGAACAGGGGCAAACCGGAAACGACCCGCCAGTTGAGTTTGAATCGTCCCTTAAGGTTGCGTGCTGTTTTGGGGCACTTCTTACTCTCGCTAATGGTAACCATTTCGATTTAATTCGTGCATCAACGGAATATTTTTTTTGCACTTTGAAAGTTGAACAGCGTTTGCTACATTAAAATTTCAAGTTCTCCCCTCCAAAATTAGCTATAGCCGTAGAAAAATAGGCCTATATGATACCGAAAAGAGGAGTTTACAATTGTGACCGCAACCGAAAGTACAAATACAGTTTCTTTAGAACATACGCAGTCTCGTTTGACACTTCAGGAATAGTACCGACAGTCAAAAAGAGTACAGCAACATAACTAAAGCGAACAAAAGATTTAAAACTTGGTATACTGTACAGGTTGACAGCTATCTACTACAAACCAAAACAACTTTTCTCGTATACCTCTCCTGTAAAGGGACCACTCAAAACGACCCTTTCCTCTATTTTAACGATGCTCAATTATAAGAAATTTAGTTTCTTGTAAAATGTCGTAAAATGTCCATAACAGTTACTAAAAGTATGTATGATAGCACACCCATAAAGTAATAAGGGAAATATTGTGAAAAATAAGCAAAATTCCTATGATATGAAAACAATGATATCAGCAACGAGAAATATGTTCTCAAAAAAGCAATCAACAATTGCAAAAAAAAACAAGGAATGAATACAAAAAGAATATAACTATGGCTTTAAAAGTCCTCATTTGTTCCACTTAATAAACCGTACAGAGCCTTATGAGAAGAATATACATTGGGGGGGTTATACACAGTACCAATCAGAATGCTGAATAAGAACTGTTGGTGATCACCTTGAGAAATAAGGTAAAGTTAACATGGAACTCCCAGAAAGAAGAGGGTTGCTTGATTCGATGCATCCACAGAAAATCCCATACGGACCGGCGATCAAACATCATTAAAAACCGGTGGTTTCATGTAGTGGCAAAGAGGAAGTCCAAAAGGGGGGGGGGAAGACGGGATTTGGCGATTCAGGGACAAGATAACTCTCTGGCAATTTCATTAGATAGAAATGCTTTTTTCGAGGTTTCTCTTTTCTACAACTAATTAATTTCAGAAATAGAATTGAAAAACAACCGCAAGACATAGTATAATATAAGTCGAAAAAAATCCTTTTGTAACTCCCCATAGACCGAACGGTTGTTGACCAAAAAACGATAAGCCGAAAAGATCTGCGATGTGTGTAAGCATGGGAGTGTTGTGTCTACGGATAAAAGTTTATAACAGCTTCAAAATAACTCCACAAAAAAAACAAAGATAACACAAGATTAATATACGCTACACTTTACACCACTATAGACCTAGCTTATAATCAAACCTTCTTTCCAATGAAAACAATATGTTACTCCGGCGATTGGAAGGCTGGTTTGAGAAGCGATTATTTTAGTTTTGCCATCTGCTTTTCTT
>JAMKCH010072201.1:0-19903 GCA_023653785.1 Ophioderma brevispina
GCAGATATAGAGTAAAATTTTGCTACTGGTGCTGTAAGCACTATTCGTCATCATATATGCATCTGGCCGTAGCTTTATCATTGTGTCTTTTACATAGCCGCTTGCATTATAAGCATGATGGCAATACAGCTGTTTTAATTCTGGGGACAGCCGTCACCTGTGTGGTACAAAATAAAATGGCGACGGCCGCGATAAATTTAAGTTTGACTGGGCTACTTTAACTTTTTAATCCGTCCGAGTTTCAATGGAACCAAATGATTCGGCGACCAACATCAACACCTCAAATTAAAGCTAAGAAGATTGTGGTCACGGTAAGCTAGGTTGTGAGAACCACAGGGCATAAGAGAACTATGGGATCCGAATCACAAACGTCTCGCTAGACCCTTTTGCACCCAACGAGGAAGAAAGTAAGAGTCATCTTGCTTCGAACATGCGGCCTATGTAAAAAATGAAACTGATAAAATACAGTGAAAAATGATAAAGGATCCCAAACAAATACCACCACTGTGGAAGAAGCAAGAGGAATCGTGCTAACTAACTGTCGGTGCTGTGGAATAAAATTAGATAAGAGTTCAATGCAACTGTAAGGGAACAATGAGTGAGTAAATTTAAACTAAACTTTTCGTTCGCCAATTAGATCAATTGCTCACCCTCGGCTTCGCCAGCCCGGCGTTGGCGTAGTTTTCCGAGTGAGCAAGTTGATCACTAGTCACGTTGAGTCAGGCATCATGCATGGAAATGGAATGAAAACATAACAGTTCAGTTTGAACATGTTGTAGATTTCGGCCACGTTTAGCCACCGATTTCCCTCGTTTGTCCTAAGGTGATAGTCTTCCAAATCCACTTACCTTAAAGTGTAGATGGTTACCCAACCTCATTAAGAGAAATTACATTATCTTCGTTGTAGGGAACAAATGTAAGCTAGTAAATTTTCAGTATTTTTATACGAAGTGAGTTTACTTTCCCATCCGCCATGTTAGCCCGCAGCTCGTAGTAGTCTCTAAAGCTCACCTTTGTTCCGATCCTTGATATGTGCGTTTACGTACGTCCAACCTCCTCAGAGTAAGAGACGCGCGGATATTATCCAGCCCCGTATCTAGTCTCTTGCTCACCTTATTATTCACAGTCATTTGGGAGGAAAGGGCGGGGCATGCATAAGATTGAGTGACGACTATAATTGTTGATGGAATTTAACATTTCACTGTAAGAACACTTTCAACGAGAGTTTCTTCCAAAGCCAATTTTACAGAACTTTTTAATCAAGAATTAGATAAGTCTGCTAATTAGTAGCAGATGAATAAACAAACAAACAAATACACACAAAAGTGAATAAAAAAATTATCATTATCTGCATCTGTCTCAGTCTTTGTTTCCTTCTGAAAATGGAGTGAAACATTTCCTAAAATCTAAATCTACCGTGGCGGGGCTGGCGGAGGGCAACTTGATACTAGGGTTGGGCAAATCTTGACTTTTCTAAAAAAAGATTTAAAATAGGGGTTTCTATGAACAAATTTGCTGTAGAATCCAAAAAATGACCTTTATTTTTCCATACGATGAAGTCTGACGTCGCTAAATTACGGAAAATTTCAAAAATGGCCGCCAAAATTACATTTTTTTCGACTAATCACCTACTTTTTGGGTAGATACCACTTTTAATATGTATATAGGGCAATTCTCAAAAAAGTGACCACGTAGAGAGATTTCGTTCTTTGATCCAAAAATCTTTGGGTTTTGCTTAAATAGTAACAGTGTTAATGTTCTGTTAGTATTTTTAGTCAAGTTATATAACATGGCAGTAAATGCGCCAAAATAATACTGGTATATATATATGTATAAAAAGAAAAATCAACGTGTTGTATGTGGTATCCGGTTTCTCATGAGTTTACGTGTTTCACGGGTGTACGACAAGGAGAAACCTATCTCCACTACTATTGGCTATTTTCCTGAATGACTTTGAAATTCACTCTCAAAATACTATAAAGGTCTTAACGACATAAACTAAAGATGTTAGCAAATATTTAAGTGCGATGATCTTGAGATTTTTTAAGGATGTATGTTCTACTTTATGAAGACGACACAATTATCATGGCTGAAAATGAAACAAGATTTACAAAAGGGTCTTGATGGACTGCACAGCTCCTGTCATATGTGGGGGAGCTAGCTAAAGGTTAATGCCAGCAAAACCAAAATTATGATCTTTTCAAGGGGATAAAGTCAGAAAAGTACCCATTTTAAACTGGGCAAATTGAGACACTGAAAAATGAAGAGATTACAACTATTTAGGATCACTTTAAACTTCATGGAAAATTCAACAAACAATTAAAAGCAAGTTGCCCAAGCTAAAAATGCAATGTTAGCTTGCTAACAAAAGCCAGAAGATGCATTTACCAATTGATATTACGTGTTCTTTATTTGATCACCTTGTCCTACCAATCTTAGATTCTTGATTTATGGATGTGAATTATTGGGGATGTAGTAAAATTGAGCAAATTGAAATTTTTATCGAAACTTTCCTTCCAAAAAGCTGCTTCAAGTAAATAAACGCACAGAAATTTGCTGTTTACGGAGCGGGACTTGTAGAAATGATTATAAAACAAACTATCATTAAGAGAATGGTAAATTTTTGGTCAAACATTTATCTCGGGTAACCAGAAAAACTTCATACCGTATTTATTGTTTAGCTTAAAAAATTACATGAAAATCCAGATGTTGAATTCAACTCAATTTGGATATCTCAAATCAAAATAGCCCTTGATAATTGTGGATTAGGATACATATGGAATTTACCAACATGAATATCAACCGTTTTAATCGTAAAAGCCTCTTATAAAATAGAATCAATGATATTGAAAACAAAATTTGTGAAAAATATTTAATATGATACAGTTGTACATATAGAATAATTTTTACACTGACTTAGTTTAGAACCTTACTTAGCCATGTTAAAACCTGTAGATAGAATTAACCTGTGTAAGTTTAGATGTAGAAAATCACATCCTTCCATGTATTTTCACTTATATAATATACTTTTTATGTCTGATATAATCTGGACGATCTAATGTAATATGTGATATGCACTTATGTATGATGAATTTCATTTCTTTTTTGAATGTACCGACCACATTGCTGACGACGAAGTAAATTCCTCAACCATATTATAACACGCCCTAATACTTTGAAGATGAACCAACTTTTCAGTTCAAATAATTACAAGGTCTTAAAAAACCTTGCCTCGTTTGTCACAATCCTTATACAAATTTACTGACCAAAGTTTTTCTTTTCATAGATGTGTGCTACATAGTTGTATCTTTGTATATTATTATTAATTTTAGTTTTTAACTATTTTGTATTTCATCACCTTGCTAAGCTTATCATATTACTATAAATGCGTCCATGTACCTTGTATTTTTATCATGTTTATTAACGATATATCTGTAAGTGTGTTGCTATATAATCGTTGTATCTCCGATACCTTTTTGGGGTCATTGAAAATAAACAAACAAACACAACAAACAAACTTTGCGAGCTCTACATGGACTATATAGTTTTCTATACTTAAATATCATGATCTCGGTCAATTTGTTCCTTGAAGACCTAAAAACACGCCAAAACACGGGGTAGTTTTGTTGTGCTTGGGTACTTTCCATCATCATTGCTGATTTTTTATTATTAATTTAAATATGTAATTTAGTAATTGATAAGTTGTGTAAGATTTAATTGTCTATTTTTAACTCAACCAGCCATATTACCCTCTGGTCCGAAACAGGGATTATCAAGACTCAACAACACCCGTCCTTGCAGGGTGGAACAATTGCCTGGTGCAGATTAGCTATCTACCTACCCCTGGATAACAGTGGGACCGTGTTGAAATAAATTGTGCACAATTTGTTTTTAAATTTCAATTTAGTCATCTGTGTGCGCTGATCACGAACTGCAGCACACTGCACATCTCTTGTGCATCCATAGTATAATATCACTAAATTGTTGTGAAATTCTTGTAATATTTATTACTGTGTTGGTTCCCATCAATTTGCTACCATGGGGCTTTTCATTCCGGGGGAAGCCGTGGTGGGCAAGCACAAAAACGTAGGATTGCTACGAGGAATTGCATCAGAAAAATCACCAGTGTCGAATCAGTGGTTAACACAATAAATAAAAGTAATAATAAGGGACAAATAGTTAACAATCTAACCAAAATACGTACGCTTTGCTACATGGAAATGACCGGTCTATCAAGGCAAAACAACAAATCCACTGAATTTGGGTGACTTAGTAATCAGCAATCAGTTGGATAATTTGCAATCACCGAATCTTGGCTGACTGGTGATAGCAGAGATGATGTAGCCATTGCCGATCTCCAGAATACTGTACTAATTTAAGCTATATCATTCTCACCGCCATGTCATTGAAGAGGCGGAGGTATAGCTATTCTTGTTAGGGATGGTCTCCATTTAAGGATAAACGAGACTGCGAGGTTTAATTCCATGAATATATGAATGTCACAATATCATCACCTTCTACTCCTTCCAACTGATCTAATCTACAACTCAAGTCTGACAAGAAAAATAAATTACTCATAATTCTAGAGAATTCTCCTTCTTCTTGCTACTTTGACAGTGGGTAATGGCCATTTGCTCCTAACTTGAGACTTAAATGTACATGTTTGATGTTGCTGATGACCTGAGGCTCAATCCTTCCTCAATCTTCTAGATCTGCATGACTAGAAAACAACTAGTTGTTGGGGCCCAACTCACCATCGGAAACCACACTCTGGATATACTAAGAACTTGGAAGCAAGACAAATTTTGTAGCCATATTTCAACTCATAGTCACTTGCCGGATGACCACTACGATGGCAAGGGCTTCATCAAAAATAACCGACTGAACCAGTGCATTAAAAACATGCAGACTCGGAAATTCGCAACATCAAAGAACATCTTTCGCTGATATACGATCGCATTTGTGTGTTTGCCTTCAGGAGCGAGTGGATCTCTAGTTAATGTAGTTGTGTGGTGTGTTTGCTTTGTATAATCTCTTATATAAGAACACTTGATTAACATGCTCCACTCGTCATTCATTCTGTAGTTCTGAGTTCCAGAACCTGGGTACAAGAGGTGTCTCGATTGCTGAGAAGAAGGAAACGCGTCGGCTGGAGCGCAGAGTTTCACAGACGGGCTCACAGTATGCAAAAAAAGAGGCTTCCAAAGCATGCTCTAAAATTACAACTCTCTTCTTTCTAAAGCCAAGATGATTATCATAACACCCAGATTACTACATGTGATCAACGGGACCGTTCCGTGTAGTCCGTAAGTTAACTTCCCCGAGGGGAAAACCCGCGAACCTGCCCATATGTCCAAAAGACCTTGCTGATAGTTTTGCAGAATTTTCTACAAGAAGATCAAGAAGCTGACGAACAGTCTACATGATACTACTATGCATCTATGTCCGTGGAACTAATAGAGTCATGCCAAGGCACCTTCAGCTACTTTTCTACAGCGTCTGAAGAGGAGGTCTTGAAATCCATCAAATCAGAATCGATCAAGTCCTGACCTTAGACCCTTTACCAGCGTCTCTTAAAACTATGTCTAGATAAGTGTTACCAGTCATAACAAAGATTGCCAACTCTTCCTTGTCTTCGGGCGTATTTCACCAAGCTCTCAAGCATGCCATCTGTCATCCCCTGCTGAAGAAATCTGGCTTGGACACCAACATCCTCTCAAAATTATCGACCTATATCTAATCGGCCAATTCTTGGAAAGGTGATTGAAAGAGTAGCAGTGAATCAGTTGCAGACTTACTCACGATAATGACCTCCATGCTCCGATGCCGTCGGCATACCGGCAATATAACAGTACTGAGGAGGCTCTGTTACGGGTGCAAATGACATCTGATGCTCTTGACAAACAAAAGAGGCCTTTGTACTAGTGTTACTGGACTTCAGCGCCGCCTTCGACACCAGAGACCACAAACAGCTCCTAAACCGTCTAAATATGAACGGCTCTGGGGATACTGAAAAGCATTAAAGTGGTTCTCGTCATACCTAAATGCCGAACTCAATCTATTTCAGTCAGAGGTGCTTAGTCAGATCCTGTGGGGTAGATTGGGAGTCCCACAGGGCTCGGTTACTTGACCAATTGACTTCATCTTGTTCAGTGCCCCCACTACAGGATATCAACACTGCCCACGGTATTCAAGTTGTTGTTTACGCTGATGACACCAGCTCTACCTGACTTCCACTCGGGATCGTGATGAAAGCAGCCAAAATAAAAAAGATGAAAACAGCATTGCAGACATCAGGATCCTGGTGTAAAATCCACCCAGCTGATATTAAATGACAAGAAGACGGGATGTTGTACGTTCGCTTCATTTAGCAGATGATAGCAACTCCAGCATCTATGATCATTGGCAATTCGGTTATACATCCGTCAGCTGAAGCACGGAACCTGGATGTCACTTAGTGTCATCACTAAGAATGATCAATCAGGTTAAACAGCTATGCAAAGCTGCTTGGCTCTCAATAAGGAAAAAATGGGCAGGTTCGACAGTACCTTGCCCTGTGGAAAATCTACCATCAGATTAGTCCACGCCTTTGTTACATTTAGTCTGGATTCCTGCAATTCCTGCTTTATGGCCTTCAAGAAAGAGAATGACCAAGCGTTCAGCGAGTTTCAAAATGCAGTGCCCGTCTGTCCTTCCAAAATCCGTCCGCTGAGACCATATCACACCAGCCCTCTACCCAACTACATTGGCTTCCAATTAAAAGAGGGCAGTGTGTAAAGATTTACTTCTCACCTATCGGCCAGCCACAGCATGTTCACGGCCTTATCGCTGAGCTCATCCGCTGTATTCACCACCGAGAAGCCTGAGTATCTTCTTGCCCAAGCTGGAGTAAGTAAATCGCCAAAATCATCACAAAGTTCTAGGTGACAGATCTGTTGCTTCAGCAGCAGCACATCTGTGGAAGAAACTACCCTAACAGTATTCCGCCTTAGCTCAGTCCGCAACTAGTTTCAAGTCACGTCTGAAGAAGTCTATTTACACAACATTTTGGCTCCTGATACGTATCTGTTTCTGATGCAGTCCAATCACTAATTATATGCTGTGATTTTTTTCCCCCTTTCTTTTCTTATTCTCTCCCTTCATCCAATACGGTTGCCTAGGATAGTTGTTTTCATCACTTTAGTAGGGTTAGAGGCATATGAATCCAGGAAAGATCAGGACTTAACCGAGTCGCTGTGGGGTACATACACACAGAATCTCACAGCTGGACGATTCAGGTGTATCCCCATATGTTCTTAGTATGGGAGGCAACGGGGTTGTCTTCTCTTCTATCTGTTGGTCACAATATATATGTTTGAAGTCCAACTTAAATTTAAAGTTTTTTTGAAATGTGATACTTGAGTATATCATGTTGTTTTAACATTAGAATTTTATCTATTGTATTTGTAGTATTGTAGTTGTTTTTTGCTCTTTTCTTGTGAAGCGCCTAGAGGCCTCTGCATTAGGCGCTACTTCAAGATTGTTATTATTATTATGAAAATGGTGTTTCGTTGAGCCTCTATGCCCGTATTTTACAATGCTACAGTTATCTCAATAGTCAAATGATTTTATTATTACCTGTGGTTTTTTATTCTAAAATGCAGCAATGATATATGATAGGTATCATTCTTCCTGATAGTATTTCTGGTAAGTACAAGAAGGACAATATATGATTCCGCGAAATCATTGTCTATTACGTTATCAATGTACGTAACTCGATGTTTGAAAAAAATAACTGCAACGACAGTACTTTTTGCCATAGATCAAAGGCAAAAAAAAATATGCATTACATTGGTAAGCCCATGGAATATCACAAATGCTTGGTTTCAAATTTGGCTCGATAAAAAATTTTATGCCAACAAATTTGAAGGTCCGTGTTAAGCAGGTATATACGGTATAGGCAAATCTAAATTAAGCAAGAGTTCTATTTTTTTTTTTCTTTTTTTTTTTTTTTTTGACTACTAAAAGAGATACATGGCTCTATAGGCACACATACCCTCCTGACCTTGATAGTCGGAATAACCAGGAATACACGCAGTCGTATCTAAATATTAGACAAGTGAAATACATCAAAATGTAAATTTTTTTTACGTTATGTCATATTACGCTATCCAAAACGAAGACGAAAAAATACAAAATACAGGGTTTCTTTGACGTCTTAGGTCATTTTACGCTTCTGCCATGCTCTCGAAGTTATGCTGAGACTTGTGCGCCAAATATAAAGGTAAGAAGTCACTTTCTTTAACCGATTTTACCCAAATACTTTTGTGTATAATATGCACACTGTAGGGGTAAACATGTGATTGTTTGTGCACTTTGTGATAAACATCTATAGGGAAGTTTTGGGTGCTGGGTAAGTTATGCTACAGCCGTATGTCATGCAGTGTAAATAAGGGATATGTTACACACAGCTATTAGCGGTGTGTGCTGATGGGGCGGTTTTTAGTTCAAATAGTGCCTCGTCATGGATAACGTAATATTTTTTCTTTACGCAAAACGGGGCGTAATGTCAAGTTTTAGGTCCGATTTAAAACATTTTGTTGAACATAATCCTCGTTCATAAGGTAATGACTATCATAGGAATTGTCGACTGATACGGAATTGTTTAGAAACAGAGAATTTCTTCTAATCTGACTTTTTCAGCAGACTAATAGGTAGGCTAAGGGAACGAAGACATATGGACCTCAGTGTCGGCTATCAAAATAACATTGTTGCAAAATTAATGCAAATGTTATTTTTATAATCGCCCATTGTGGAATCATTTAAAATTATATGTAATTTTAGGTTTCCAGCGTTATCGTTAAAAAAAAGAAACGAACTTCAAAGGAGATCAAAGTTAATCGCGTCCAGAAATATTATATAATAACAGATGAATTTACCCTAACTCCCACCTGCACAGAAAGGAAGGAAATATGTCTGTGATTCTACAAAGAAGTCCCCCAGCCAAGAAAAGGAAAGAGCAAAAAAATGGCAGCCGAATGCTCCGGGGGAATAATGCGATATTAAAATAAAAATAACCAGTGATTACAAATATGACACGGATCGATATATAAGGGCCACAATGCGAGACACATTACAGCACTTACTGGAGTGAAAGCTACATAGCTTTGGAAAAGGCTTAATTAGAGATATCGATGTGATTTTATAAAAGGAACAATTGATCTAGTTGGGAAAATTTTGGAAGATACATTTGTGTCATCGTTTGGCAAAAAACAACCTGTTTTTAAGTATCACTGTAGTTATTTTGCCAATGTTGAAGCGGAAGTGGATTAGAAAATGCATTTATTTATTGGATTATGATGGATATTACGTTATCCATCCAACCTCTGAAAACGAATGATATTAGAAGAGATTTACATCGTATTCCATGCAAGTGTAATGAATTTTAAAAGAGGTTTGAAAATATGCTTATCAACGGCAAATAAAATTTTAAGCCATACAGAAAACCATGTTACTATCAGAATTGAAAAAAAGACATTGTCTGGTTTTGAAAAATGTTCGTAAGATCGATAAAAAAACAAAAATAGACTCTTAAGAAAGACTGTCGTTAAAGTACATATGTGTCTCATATCAAGCAATACTTTCGCCATAGCTTTTCTGATATGTCCCGCACCATTGAGTAAGGATTCATGATCAAAGTTATAAGATTATTTTATAAAATCAAAATTTATCCGAGATGCATCATTGGATAACGTAATATACAAGGCCCCAATACAGGGAAAAACACAAACTTAATTGGAGTGCAAATGTAAAACTATAGGAATCGTGGTGTTCATAACTTTTGGGTTCCATGATGGTTGATATGTTGCTAATCAAAAATGCATGATAAAGATTTTTTTGTGGCAACTTTGGTTTCCATTTTTCAAATGAAGTGAGTCACTTTTTGAGATAGCCCATTATAGAGGTTGTTGGGTCAAGAAACTAAATCTGACCTTTTTAGATGTTTAACCTACCTAAAATGAGTTAGGTGTTGAATTTATTTTTGATAATTTACAAAATAAAAAATTTTTTTGTAAATAATTGTCACGTGCTTTGCTCAAATGTAAGTATATATTGTTAATCATTCAACCATTTGGGTTTTTTAAACTCTAAATCAGACTAATAAAATTGCTAAATGGAACATCCTGTTAGTCAATGCATAGATGCTTTCAACCAAGGAGTGGTATGTCCATTGCCAAATTGAAGTCCTCGGAGGTGATTCTTGAGAGGTGAGATGTTATTGCGAGTGGAGAGATAGGGATTGGTTGCTGATGGAGTTGGGTCAAAGAGTGTTAGATGGAGGAGGATGCCGGAGGTTTCTGTGGGCCAGTGAGTGTGGTAGTTTCCAAAGGGAAAAGGGATGCATGAGTTGTGGCGTATATAGGGGTGTGAAGCTTGCAATGAGAGGGTTTGGAGAATAGGATTCGGACGATAGTGGAGTGGATGAGATGCAGTTAATTATGCCAGGGAAGGGAAAGGGGAGGGAGTGATAGAATGCAGTGTTTATTTTGAGGAGGTGCTTAAGGAATATCGAGCTAAAGAGAAGAAGCTTGTTGAGTGTTTTGTTAGACTTGAAGAAGGCATTTGAACTAGGCTACCGAGGAAAGTGAGAGGAGTGGGTGTGAGGAAGAGAGGGATACCAAAGCATGGGTAAAGTTGATGGGTTTGTTGAAGGCAAACAAGAGTTATAGTAGAGTGGTGTCTGATTTGTCTGAAGACTTTGAGGTGAAGGTGGGGTGTGCATCAGGCTTATTTCGCATGATTTTTGCAATTTGTGATTTGATGTAGTCACGGAGAGTGCAAAAAGAGGTTTGCGAGGGAGATGTTGTTTGTGATGACTTGGTTTAATGTGTGAGTCAATGTAGGGACTGAGGGGGAAGTTTTGGAAGTGGAAGAGGCTTTTGGGAGTAAGGGTTGAAGGTAAAACTGACAAAAGTTCTGGTGAGCGGGTTGGAGAGGAAGTGGTGGTAGGAGTAAGGTAGACCCACGTTGTGTGTGGGAAATTGGGGACGATGGGCTGCTGAAAAGCAAATTCGTGGAGTGTGAGAATGTGGGAATAGATCCATGGGAGATGCACAAAGATAAAGAGAGGTATGGCAAGAACTTTTATGTGTGGAAGATGCGAGGCGGGTGTGGAGGGATTGTGGAACAGGAGGAAGGAAAAGTTGTGTGATTGACTGATGAGGTGGAATCGGTGAAGGGGTTCATGTACCTGGGGGATAGGGGACATGGGGTGGGTAATGGGAGGGGGGGGGGGTGGTGGAGCGAGGTAGCTGTGACGGATAGGCTAAGAGGGAGGTATGGGTGGGTGAAAGTTTAGGGAATGTGGGGAGTTGCTGCAAGGGGAAAAAGATATCCTTTGAAGATGAAAGGTTATGGTTGTATAAGAGTTGTGCAGATCAGTGGATGCTTATGGGAGTGGAACATGGTGTCTGAGCGAAAATTGAGATGTGCGCTTTGAGGAGGACAGCGAGAGAGCAATGATGAGAGCGATGTGTGGTGTGAAGTGATGGATAGGATGAAGTAATGTGGATCTTCAGGCGTTTGTGAGATGCAGTTTGAGCGAGTGAGATTTTGGAACCAATGTTGATCCCACCAGACAGTAGAACCATGGTATATCAACCTTGACATCATCAACATTATGACGGAATCCCTACTGCACCTTAAACCCCCAAGTCTGCGTTTAAAATCGGACCCCTTAAATTTTTGAACAAGAACATCCTAACCAAAAGTGGAACACCACAACCACACCACATATGGACATGCGCAATATCTGGCTGGCCAAAATCCCTCTTACGCTTTTCAAGCCAGTAAATCGTTGAAAGGACAAAATAATAGTCATGTTTGAGCAAAGCAGGGTGATAATTACTTTAAAAATATTACACATATCAAAATTCACAACAGAATCTTTTAGGGTAGGAGTAAACATTTTAAAAAGGTCAAATTTGAGTGCTGACCCCAAAAACCTATATATAGCCATATTAAGAGTGGATCTACCCAAAAAATAAGTTGATGAGTCGCAAAATACCACGAATTTGGCGGCCATTATGAATTTTCGTAATTTATTTAGCGACGTCAGACATCATCGTATGTAATAATAAAGGTCATTTTTGGATTCTACAGCAAAATTGGCCATAGAAACCACTAGTTCAAATCATGTTTTGGTGGGTGATTTGCCACAACCCTATGAACTGAGTAGCAAATTTTCAAGGAAAGTGGATCCTCCGTCTGCACCAAAGTTGAAGAAACGGTCAAAATACACTCCAATGCACGCACCTGCGATTCCAGAAGTGACCCTATATGAACCAGAAACAGATGAAATACCTTTCCGAGGCTGTTTCAAATACATATACACTAAAATGAGACCAGGTCACAGGACCGGTGAGGTCTAATCTTCTTCTTGCGTATGCTTCATTAGCTCTATGCTTGAATGTTGGTGGAGATGGAGCCCAGCTCACTGTAACGGGGGGCGGGGGGGGGGGGGGGTAGCTTGGGTTTGGACAGGTGTGGCAGGAAGTATAGTCCTCCGGGCTCACGTCGGCAGGACCACAATGGTGAACAATAGTGCAATCGAATCAGTTGACTCTCCAGCAACATTACGTTCACGCTTTATTCCGTTGTCAAGCTATATGGAGCCCGGACTATGTACCTGCCGGACTATGATTTAGGGCCTACTTTCACAGGTAGAAGTAAGGATCGTCAGGCGTAATCATTGTCCGGAAACAATGGTGAACAATAGGGGCAAATCGGTTCAGTGGACTCTTCACGCAACAATTTAGTTTCACGCTTATTCCGTTTTAGTCTATGGAGCCCCGGACTGTGGCTCCCGCCGGACTATACACTGCTTGCACACAGCAGATATAGTCCGGCGGGAGCCACAGTCCGGGGCTCCATAGACGATAACAGAATAAAGGGTGAAAATAATGTTGAGTGAAGAGTCAACTGCATCGATTTCCCTATGTTTCACCATTGTTCCCGGACTCTGAGTACGCCGGACTGTAATTACTTCTACACCGGTACCCATGCTGCGTTCCTTCCCAACAAAAAAAGATGGACTTTGCTGCAAATCGGGACTACCGCTATAGGCGTATCAAATTCACAAAATCAGTTAATAGTCCCCGCTACGGGTTCTCAGCACATATCAAGCAGCCAAATAAACCCGAGTTTGTAAATTCTTGCGCTGCAGTCGCACAAATGTCATTTCTTGTATTTTAAAGGTATATCTTGTATTCAGCTATATGGATGCGAGAACAGTCCCGCAAGGGGTATTTAATATAAGTATTTTCATTGAAACTAGTATTTAACTTCACCAAAAAATGGTCACTGCAAATTGGTCCACTAAGGGTCACTGTCAGAACCCCTGGAACGGCATCCAACAAAATCCTTGAGGCACCCCCCCCAGGGCTCCACTGTGACGGGTGGGGTTTGAGACTCTAGATCCACGGTGGACTTTGGAATCATTGAGAATGTGATATGCAGTATGCGATGGAGAGCCACAATTGGCAGGCTGGAGATGGCGGCAGCCCACACGGTACTTGCGGTTGAAACGATCGACCGACACCGGTGCGAATCCTGTTCAAAGTGACCCAATCCTTATTATATTGTGGAAGGTTGCTATCAGGTGGGAGTTCGGGCATGGGTGTAATAGTGAATTGGTTGGTCTGGAGTTGGAAGCAATCATAAGATTTACAGTTTGGCGTGAAATTTGATTCCAGAATGTCGTGTCCACGAACGACGAAGGACTCGTAGGCATTTTTCCGGGCTCTACGACACAGAGTACGGCGATCATCTTGTCTGGTACTTTAGTCAATCGTGGTCGTCCTGGAGATTTTCGTGGACTCAAATGGACCATCTCTCGATGATTCTTAGGATTTTACAGAAACGTACTATCGTATCCCGAAGGAGGAAATTAGCGACTTTGGTTTTGTTTGTTACCCCCCCCCCCCCCAGTGAGTGCAAAGCACTCGTCGGCACGCATTGACCTGCCGTTGGACATGCCTGTGAACCTCTGTGCCAGTTTTGTTATTGTACGGTGTAACACCAACTCTAAAAAACACCTGGCCTAGTTGCACACAGACTTGGAAGCAAGGAAAAGGAACCAACAACAGACGTCTGCCGTTTATAGCTTCCAACAAATGGCATTGTTACTAATTCAAAAGTATGCATGGTTCAGTAACCTGGGTAGTAGGGACTCATTATTGCTACTCTAATGAGATTACTGAGGCTGGTTCAAATAGAAATACCTTTTATGATTGGGTCTGAAAAAAATAATTCAACTTATGAACAACAGTGTACTTTATGCACTGATAATAAAAAATATGATGGAAGAATTGACACACCCCTTTCATTGACCAGCCATGCGATATCAAGGTTACACATTTTAGAATGTACCATAAGCTCAGATTCTAATTTAGAGAACAAAAGTACTAAGTGAGCGAGGGTTTATTCCAAATACCTGCCCAGCATTATAAAGAGTTAACTGAATTTATTATTATTTTTTGTTTAATGAATATATAAAATACTTCTACAGGAAAAATTCTTAATCAATTGTTGTAATACTATTTTTTACTGACACTTAATCTTTTTTCATTGAAAAGATGGTCTGGATCCAAAAGTTACATAAATACAAAAAATATGATCGGTAAAATAGGCAAGAGCATTAGTTATTAACCTGGAAATAGCTGCTCACAAGCTGGAATTTTTAGGATAGGTCCGGATATGAGTAGAAGAACATTACTAAAAGTCCCCAAAAATTTCCCCCTGGAGCTCTCTCCAAAATCTAAGATGGCGTCCAAAATGGCAGCCATGTTCTATTTTTATCATAACGTCCAGCCAGACAAGTTAGAAAGACAAACAAAGGTTCAATATATGTTTTAAGGCACAGAGAATCCTAATAAAGGCATATTTTATACTTAAAAAACTCACAAATATACCTAAACTAGATGGCGACCAAACTTGTATCCTAAATTGATAGTCGGCAGTTAACAAAAAATTAGTGTTAAAACAGATGTTTAAGGCACAGAGAATTATAATAGAAGCATTATGTTAGGGTGTCCAAATAGAGTAGCCACAAACCAAGATGGCTTAAAGGGGGATGTCCCGATTAGTCTATTTTTCATCTTATATAATGGCCTTCTTCCCGAAAACCCATCTTCTAAAGTTCGCGCTGATATATAACCCGTTTGAAGGGAGCTAAAACTTCATTTGGTAATCCCATAGCGTACGGTGTAACATTAAATTGGTCGACCAAAAATGGAGCAAATTTTCGCTCAAAACATCCCACCAAACATCCTTTAGCCCTAAGATTTCAAGGGGCAGGGAAATGAGAAACTAGTAGATTATAGTGCATGCATGAGCTATTGTAATTTAAAGCTATCAGGTTAAGTTCCATTCGGATCTATAGCACCCCATATTAATTTCACCATTCTACATTATGATTTGTTTTAAAATGTTTGTATATATATAAAGTCGTTTAAGTCCAAAAATCTCAGTGGAAGGCCCGTCTTTAACAGCATAACTAGTTTCATCTAACAAGGTTTATAAGCTTTATTCCACCTGGCGGATGGTAGACCTCCAGTCATCTATGATGTGGTTAATGGTTTGTGGCTCTTCACAACAATCGCCGTTTGAATGAAGTGCCTTTGTCGTCATGCCAGTTCTGAGTCTGTTGAGCTGACCCATGTTACATATCAAACATGGGGCTTGCTATTGGTGCTGTCCACAAAAATGCTCTTAGGTTAAAGGTAGAGGACGACCACCGCTCAGACCATATGTCATTGATCCAGGATGATCGCTATGGATACTGCGACTGGCATTACGTGTAGATTGGGTAGCAAAGGAGGGTGGGGGGGAATTGGGATTAGGCTACAAGTTCATCACACTTCTTGGTGCCAGCTGAATCATCTGAAAAGTTCCTCCTAAAGTTAGATGCCGCAGAATTGACCCAAGATATTCTACAGGCATCGCCCAAGCGGCACTAACACGTTCATTTGCATCATCCAAAACGACATCATCTTGCGGTGTGCTCTCATATTGGTGCCGGGTATCAAAGCAGTGAGTTGCCAAAACAACAGTTGTGTATGTGTAAAGTGTCGAAAGTGACCCATCCAGTTCATGAGCGCCTGTGAGGAGATTGGAACGAGACTGCGCCTTGGCAGCGACATGGCCTTGGCTGTGGGATGGAAGTAAGGCTCTGTCCATTATGACGCACTGGTACGTCTGTTGTGGGCAGTGTGATCCAGTCATCTCAACACTGTTAAAAATGGTCATTAAAAATAACAGTGATTTTACTGGCAGCTGGGACTCACAACAGTTAAAAATACGTGTTTTTACAGTCATTTGCCACGTTTCGAGTCCCTTTTTACAGTATTTGCACGTTTTGAGTCCGGTTAACAGTCAAAACGACCGTATTAAGATCATTTTTAACAGTGCATTGAGTGATGTTAAAGATCACTTTTTGCGCATTGGATTTGCAAGGAGAAAAACAGAGCTGGACGGGTCTTGGATTGGCTGAGTTCAAGTGTCATCGGGAATTGAATTGGCTTGCAGTGATTAGGTCTTTCTGCACACACTTTCTAAGCCTCAGAAGAATCAGCAAGCAATTCCAGTGCGTATTCATCTTGCGTAGGAATACGTGAAAAAATCTCTCTTGCCTATTTCTGAGATGTAAATGTTTAAAAGACTGGATGCCAGGACACAGAACCTTGGGGACACATTCCGAAGTTTGCGCTTTATACTGCCATTACCCATTTGCGTCTACAGGACGAAATGTCTTGGATGAGCAGCATTATGAAATGACAAGCTTGACTGTCAGGGAAGCTTTGCCAGTAGCTTGAGATAGGGACCGCGATGCCAGACTGTATATACGCACAGTTAGATCTAGAAGACGGAAGGACTAAGATCAAGTCGTCACAGTATGAGACAACACTCAAAATGATTTCTATAGTTTCTCCCGATTGGCAAGCTGAATTCATGAATGTGAAGTTTGTTAAGGATTGGGGGAGGGAAATATGTACATATCTGTATTAGATAATAGTAGTCGCCGATACACCAACATGACAAGTTAGTGCCGGACCGATACAATAGCTGACAGGCTCGTCTGACTATGCTATAGCTAGAGGTGTGATGCTATTAACGTGTCTGTATCTGCTTCTGCCGGCGTTACGGAGATGAGGACTTAAAGGTGCTGGTTCCGACTTTTTGTCTCCGTGTTCTCTACCTAGAATTATGGAGATGCCACTTGTACACACTGACATCAAGTACCCTGGAAATGAAGACAGAACCAAGCTTGTGTTTTTGATTTGTGATGCGAATGTCAGGGAGTCCAAAAACTGTTTGACACACTCCTCGGCTATGTGAGTGGAATTCTGGTACTGTTTAAAAAAGCCTAAGGGCACTTTAAAAGATCTCTAATGTGATCTTTGTCGATGCAACCTCTAGGTGTTACTCATCAAGAGCAAAAGAGGGCGATCAAGTAAGAATGTCGAGCACGAAGGCTAAAAAAGGAGGAAGAGGCAAACCCACAACAGCCTGAAGGCCTCCTATTTCTGTATTATCGGGCCATTGTATCCAGGTAAGACATCCGGATGTGGTGGACATTAGTCTAGATGCACATACTTTTAGATGGTGTGGGGCATCCTTAATCTACGCTGTGACCACTTCAAGGGAAGACAAAATCCAGTGTTGAAATTAATTAAAAATTACTAAAAATCTAATAACCGTCTTCTTTGCCTAATACAAGCTGCCCAGTCTCCTTGAAATGAATAATAAAATGTCCCACTCATTTTCTCTCCCCCAATTATCGTGCACCATGGATACATATTGAAACAGATAGGACGATTTTTTGGAAAGCTGGCCTAGCAAAATTACCCCATTTTTATGCGGAGTGTTCTCATGTATTCGGTGTTAAAAGGACGGGCCTGTGTTCATATTTCCAAATCTCTAAGGTAAATGAAGCATAGTTAAATGTTAATTGCACATTCATTCATTATATCATTCAAATATGATATTTGTCACTGCTCCAATGTGCAATGGCTCCAAAAGTTGCAGATGGGACAAGCTGGATGAAGCTGAGGGATTCGCTGGTCAGGCTGCCACAAAGATAACTAGGCGCTAGCTGCCCCTTAGGAGACTCTTATTGTATTCTAAATGATTGGTTTGTAAAAAGTTAGATAAAAGATAACAATGGTGGTTCTTGGGCACTCTAGGAAAATGCTTTATAGGATTCTTTATGCCTTAAACATAGTTGAGACAATAATTTTGTATTTCTAATTTTCCTATGAAGTTATGATTATCAATAGAAAAGGCGGAAAATTTGGATGCCATTGATTTTGGTACTTGTAAGTTTGAAACTCTCAAACATAATGATCATTGGTTTCTTGTGCCTCAAAACATATGTCCGGACACTTTATTTGTATTTAAAAAGTAATATAAAATTAAAAAAAAAAAAAAAAAAGATAAAAATTGAAAAATGGCGGCCACTTTACTCGCCATATTGATTTTGGGTACTTGTAAATTTTGAACTCTCTCACAATAATGTACTTCATTGCAGTCCTTGTGCCTTAATTTAAATACATATGTTTGGCCTGTGTTTGTATTTCAAACTTGTATGGTTGCAAAAGATCCGATACATAAATAAAATGGAAAATGGCGGCCATTTTACCGCCATCTTGAATTTTGGAAGAGAGCTCCAGGAGGATTAGGGCTTTTAGGATTGGTATTCTACTCCTATTCCTGGACCATCCTGAAAAATTCAGCTGTTTTGATGAGCTCTTTCCAGGTTTTAGACGAATGATCTAAGCTCTTGGACTAAAAGGATTCGTTGTCGTAAATGGCCAAAGATGTGGTCTCTTAACGTACAGTTTTGTAAAGAACTTAAATCACCGTTTCCAGTGAGGGGGGGGCCGATTCGGCAGCAACTTTGTACCATGGCTAGCTATGACTAAAATATGTTTTGTAATGGCAACAAAGGCCTAGTCTCCATCGGCAAGGAGTTTGACCAAAGAGGTTCTATTATAGATAGAGAGGCAAAAAGTTACGTACACTCTTTAGAAAATCACTCGTATCGCATGTTTAGCCGACCACCAAGAAAAACATAGAGTACCAACAATAGAAAGCAATGGCGGCCTCCGCTTCCTCCACATACTGTGGGTGCCACCGCTTTGCATATCAACTAATCGGTAGTGAGACAAATAATGTATGTTTTAGGGTGGCAAGGCCTGTAATAATAGTGTACCTGGATCATTGTGCTCAGATACTCATTTTTCTCATCCTGGCAATGCGCGCTTAGGTGAAAAGATGTATCATTGAGGCGGTTTCCCACTCGCAACAATGTGGACATGGGCCCCACGGGGTCATTTGTGGGCTATTCCTGGGCGCATCATTGGATTCCCACCCTGGTGCCCACTTGTTTTTGTCGTGGGGATTCAAATGGTCCTAAGTGGGCAGCTGATTGATGCTTTGTTTAAGGATAATTATATTGCTTAAGTAAAGAAAAAAAAAGAGTTCCAGTATGATATTGTTTTTAATTCCCATAGTCATTAGAGCACTGCATTCCTCACACTAAACCATGGTTACAAATAGGTATTACTTACCTTGGTGGATTAGAATATTTTGGGGGACCTCATGATCTTAAGTCTGATGCTCTAGCCAGTCGACCACTTGTACTTACTAACAAAATATTGGCATCACATCCAAATTAGCATTATTTAAAGGATTGGTGAAGTTAAAATGATTTTTTAAAAGTATTACCTTGTACGTTAGGGCCTTCATTATCGACAGGGATGAGTTTAGTTGAACTATTAAATAAGTCGATATTCTTTGATGCAACAAGAAGGGAAAATAAAACATTTTACCCACAACTGGGCTCAATATGGGCAGCCCATGG
>JAMKCH010072203.1:0-21274 GCA_023653785.1 Ophioderma brevispina
ATCACGATAAGCTACGATACCTCGGAACTGAAATAATGCCTTCCTTTTCCAGTGAATATTTGGTTATGGTTTCAAATCTCACAACGGAAGGAAATCACCGGGGAATGTGTATGCATGTCAAACAGAACAGTTGTTTTTTTTACATGACATGTTTGCTAAGTGACTTTTGCCTGGAAAGTGCAAATGTTTGAACCTTGCTCTAGGTTTTCACCATGTATGCCCATAAAAACCGAGAGACTAATCTTCGTTTTTATTATTCACATCCTAACCATTAATTTACAGCAATAATATTGCAACGTACCAAATAAAGGCCTCTTACGCGGCGGCACTGGCCATTTTCACAAAATATGAAATTTCTTCAATTGCTCTCAAATGATAAGTTTATAGGCATTGGAAGAACAAGATATATTTTACACATAAAATAACAGACCCCACAAAATAGATATGGACATTGATTTGAGGATAAAGACATCCAGTAATTTGTAGGCCAACTTTAAGTTTTCCATAA
Source organism: Ophioderma brevispina (assembly GCA_023653785.1). Lineage (NCBI taxonomy): Eukaryota > Metazoa > Echinodermata > Ophiuroidea > Amphilepidida > Ophiodermatidae > Ophioderma > Ophioderma brevispina. The sequence goes on from JAMKCH010072203.1 coordinate 509, forward strand.
CTTAATCAACAAATGTGTATATTTAAATGAATATTTTGACTCGTACTAACTAATATTAAAACCACAAGGTTTATTATAGGGACCGGTCAAACAGTGTGCATAGCGTGGGAAACATGATTACGGCGTTGCGTGTTTCTTTGTGTTAAACGCCATTTTCGTTTGTCTGCTGAATTAAACCTAGCCGGCGACGTTACATTACAAAATCGTCTCTTTTACCCCATAGAAGCTGATTTGGTCTTGATCATTCGGGTGAGGGCTTTTGTATATAAAGCCTTACAACCATTGGCAAAAATATCGATTTTGAAAAATATTGAGGGCGCACTATTTTTCAATGTGCCAGTGTCTCTTTAAAGCATTTGCCTCCTGTCAAACACATTATCATTTTATATGCAATACAAGAAACAAGTGGAATGTGCTAACATGCCACATCCATCAACGACTTACAACGCTCACTTATGAGCACTCCCACAAACATTACAAAGCAAGGCTCCACACCAATACCTTTAATACTTGGAAACCACTTGAAACTTTTTGTAAACACTGGCTAAATTGCAACAGAAAGGTGTTCAAAATTGCCACGGGATAAAAAACACTGAAACTTTCTCAGTCATTGCACATGTGTGTGTGCCTGTGACATGTGGGTAGGATTTGTCTCTTCATGTAATAGAAATGTTAATGCACATATCGGGATATGCATAGCACTGTGTGATGTGTATGTACATGTCTAAGTATGTATGTAGGTTTGCAAAGCTTTTGTACCAGCAAACAGAGATGCTTTCCATATTGAATATATCAATCGATTGATTATACCTTTTGATAGCAGGTTAGCAAATTTTGGAGTTAACTCCTACATACTAACGAAAAAAACAGAAAAAAACAAAAACACAACACATTTGAAAAAGCTATCTCAAAAACCACTTATGTGTCTAATGTTACAGAATCTACAGGTTCAAAGATATTGAAAAAATATGTAGTAACAAAGTTGAGTTACATTATTTGGGTTCAAATGACAGAAATAAAAACACATGATACAGAGAAGGTAAGGAAGGTATTCAGGGGTTCATTTATAGGATTTGGGTATGAACGCTTGTTTATTGCCCGAGGGCTTTCCCCGTTCACCCTACTTTCTTGCTAAAAATATTATTTACAAAATTAAAATACTTAAATAGTCATGTTCCCGGCTGGATTGCATGTTTTTGACCAATTTTCGGCGTTCGTCACAAACAGACATGTATAAATGCTTGTTTAAATACATATTGTTTCCTAATAAACGCCCTGGAGCGGTGCATTTTTCAAATGGGGAATCATTACAGTCAAAAATGGAAGAAAAATCCCTGCCAAAAATCGCCTTACACAGTTTATCAAAGAACTACTAAATCCACGAACAGAAAGCATTGATGACAACAGCGATTATGATACGGGTTACGGAAGGCCCGGCCATTAAATCATGTGATTTAGGTTACAAGCTTAACTCATTTTCTGGAAAAATTGTTGGATCCCACCCCCCAGATCGTAGGGGGCGGGAGTTTATTAGAGCAGGGACATTTATTAGGAACAACCCGGAACAATTGTGTATGCCGCTACATACGAGGGTAAACATGAAAAACGTAATCATGCCCAAATGTGATGATTACTTGAAAAAAGGGAGAAGTTCATACTTATTGGTGTTGTTATTTTATAAGATACCTGTTTTTTTCATGGGAAAGGCCCAGATTAGCCATACATTACATGACCACAGTGCCAGTCAGTACTTGTGTTGCACCACACAATACTAGCTCAGCTCCTTCTCTTCATAACTGACAACAAATCCCTCAATGCGACCAAAAGCATCAACAAGCAATCATTCCACACACAGCCCAACATGTAGCGAAAGCATTTGATTACGGTAACTTTAAAAGACACTACAGTGATTTGCTAATCAAGCAAACGAAAAAAAAAATAATCAGAAAATCAGATTTTAGATGTACGTAACAAGTTAACAGGATCCTTAACAACCCTGTAAATGAATAAGCACCGAAGCAACCTAATAGACGAGTCGGCGCTTTATTCATTACTGTCCGAACGGGACACTTACTACAAAAACACGTAACTGAATGGAGAATTATCTTGGAAATGACTGCCGTTTTCTGCCTTTTCTTCAATCTTACATGGTGGAAAAGGTTAAAAATTATGAAATTTTCTACAGACTTATTCTTCACTTTGAAAAAAGCTATCCTGCCAAATTTCAAATTAATTTTAAATCCACTGATAGTGTCTTTAACCGTACTCTCGGAATTAAGCCACCTAAGACTTCCTGTAAACATCACCCTCTTCCATCAACACTCGGAAGTAGGCCTATGCGCCGACTGAATGCACAATCCTAGCACGGTGCGTTTCCCGACATACGCAAGTCATATTAATTCCCTCCGGTCTTTGACAGCAATGTTTGAGTAATTCGACTGACATTTCGCAAGATCTTATCAGCGGCAAAAACTCAACATTACAACATGTGAGATCACCTTCCTTCCGTTCATTCGTTTAACCATTACTACCAATACCCCACCACCAATCAGCGCTCAAGTGACTTGCTAAATTTCCATAGACACCCAGAGGCTCGGGGCTATTTTGCATGCATATGTTACACTAGCCTTGTTCAAGGCGCTTTTTTTACCACTTCATTCAGCGGTTCACCAACGTCTGATATAATTGTCAATAAAGAAGTGGACGCTATCCATCCTAAAAAATGGCAGAATGCACTCCATTTTAAAAACAACTAATTTGAGGTCTCAAAATTCACATGGCCTATGTTCCATGCTTCCATTAGCGACTTCAATAAGTTCAACTCACGCAGAGCGCCTTGTACAGTCTGTCAGGCATTTTTCTGCACTTGCAAAAATTTTATAGGAGGTTTGTACAGGGGAAGATATAAAACCCAACGCAAATGGATCACGGCGTCGCTGAGTAGCATAACACGCACCTGAACCACAACAGGTGCTTGTGGTTTTATGTCTAGACTAGTAGGAACCTGGATTCCAGCCAGGTGGAGGGATAAGAGACCCCAGGCAGTGTGTACCACTTTTTTGATTTGATTATATAATCTTTCTCTAGACAGAGTAGCCCTAAAAAAAAACACAATGTTCAAAATAATTGAGAATAAATGTTAATATGCAGTTACAGTTTGAAAAAAATAACACGTTTGTCGGTCTTAGCAGGCAGCCTTATCAAGGCTAATGTTTTACATTAACTGCAAACGCTCAGGCATTTGATGTAAATATGTTGTGGAAAGCATCTACCAGTTTCTAAGAATATCCTATGTAACATTTTACCACTATTACGCTGCCTTGGCCTTGTTCCAAACGACAGTTAGGGAATGTGATTGCAGTGGTCTATAGTATGTCCGGAGTTAAGTTACGATATAGTTTTATTGAACCTACAAAATAGACTAGAGAACCCTGAAGTCACATCATATGAACGGGGGACCAACATAGTTGATTGACAAAATAATCGTCGGGATGACGTTAGATTCTGCCAACAAGTTTGGCACTATTAAACGTGTGTGTGGTTATTCCGTAATGTTGCTGATTCGTTAGGGGTTGGCCAGAATACTAAATTGTTTCATACGAGTCTTTCAACTAAGATGCATGCCTTGTCATCTCTTCAAACTTGATGCATCCTCGCCATTCTTCAACTCGACGCATCCTCGCCATCTCTTCAACTCGGCCGGCATCCTTGTCATCTATTCAACTAAGATACATCCTCGTCATCTCTTCAACTACGATGCATCCTCGCCATCTCTTCAAAAAAACTAAGCTGGCTTCCTCGCACTCTTCAAAAATAAGAGGCTTCCTCGCCATTCTCTTCAACTAAGATGCATCCTCGACATCTCTCAACTATGATGCATCTCGCCATCATCTATTCAACGGCCGCATCCTCAACCATCTCTTCAACTCGGCCGCATCCTTGTCATCTCTTCAACTATGATGCATCCTCTCGCCATCTCTTCAACTCGGACGCATCCTCGCCATCTCTATCACTAAACTCGGCCGCATCCTTGTCATCTCTTCAAAACTAAGATACTTCCTCGTCCTCCTCTTCAACTAACGATGCATCCTCGCCATCTCTTCACCTAAGATGCTTCTTGCCTCGCCATCTCTTCAACAAGATGCCTTTTTCCTTCCTCCTCTCCCGCGCCATCTCTTCACTAAGAGCATCCTCGCCATCTCTTCAACTATGATGCATCCTCGACATCTCTTCAACTCGGGGACGCATCCTCAACCATCTCTTCAACATCGGCCTCATCCTTGTCCATCTCTTTCAACTAGATACATCCTCGCCATCTGTTCAACTAAGTTGTATCCTCCACCATCTCTTCATGCTAACATACGTCCTCACCATTTCTTAAACTCAGATGCATCTGAGTACAGAAGAAGGCTCATATTTTCTCATTACCCCAGAGAGATGCTAACCCAGAAAATGTTTCCTTTTGATGTTTAACAAAAAAGTCTCCAAATTTGGCTCGAGCCATAGATGTAACCCCACTGTCCTATGAGCAAGTGCATTAGAATGCAACCCCTCACACACATTAACTTCAAAGCTAATTCACTCCATGTCGTCACTTAAAACGGAGCAACAAGGATCTGTGGCTTACTCCAGAAGTGTGGCTTTTAGTGTGGTCATTGAGGTGAACAAACCATTAGTGGACATTTCCCATATCCTAACGTCCCTTAACTACTGCAATTTTTTTTTTTCCACTTTTCAAAAATCACGACGGTGCGGACGCCCGTTTTGTTTTGTGGGGGAAATTGCCCTAATCTAACAATAAAATAACCGCTAACCACCTTTTTTGCGTGAGCGTCAGGTAGGGTGTAGTGTTTTTTTTCCGAAAAGGACGGTTTTGGGTATAGGGCCTATAGCCAGTTGAAAGTTGGTTTTCATTGTTAGGCCAAACAAAAATCAGTTTGTTCCCAGTAGTAGTCCAAACCTAAATGTAAATGCACTTTTTATTTTTATTTTTAAAAAAACTTGAAAAGGGCTTCCCATAAATTGCTCAAATTGGCTAAAGGCAAGTCATGAATACAGTTTTGCAAATCAATACTTGATTGTCCCAAAATTAGTTTATAAAACAAAAATATTGATTTGGATCCTTGGACTATCTTATAAAATTGAAACCGATTCGATCATCTGTTTTTTTCTAACAGCAATCTCCTCATAAATAAAAGACAAACAACAACAAAATACAGTAAAATGGCTCCCACTTAATGCCTGTGCCTACACTGGCAACAAACTTGAATCCCCGTGCTGATGCCAAATATTCATCAACCACTGGCTCCACGAACCATCACCTAACCCATTGGATCCGGTATTCATCAATTAACTGACTCCCCCAACCATCAACCATCAACTCCACACACCATGGAATACTGGGACTTTGTCCTTGTCAACCACTGATTTCAGTATGCATCAACCAGCGGCAGCAAAAAACGCTTACAACTACTAATCTGGTTTAAAAAACCTAATTTTTGGACATTTATTGCTTAGGTAACGTGGTATACAGGGATTAAACGTAAAATATAGATACAATTGAGGATTAGGAAGGGCTTGTTTATGCCCCAGGCCAGGGAGATTTTAACAAATTATTTACAGTACTCATTAACTGCTGTTTTCCCAACTTTATACACTTTGAAGAAAATTGTTCTTTCATTTGACATCTTCCCAATTTTTCATTTCCAGAAATTGTAGAACTAAAACTACATCCTCTGTTGACCTGATGTATATGGTCAGAATGTCAGGTTATAACCCTATATATGTTTTAAGCTAAATTGCCTTTACATAGACATTCCCCCTCCTGTCAGCCACCAACTCATCCCACCAATCACCATAATAAAGGAAAACTTTCCCCCACCTGTCAACCAGTATTATGCACTGAGCCTGTCAACCAAAGTACTTAAAAAATTTTGTCAGTAGGATCTCCTGCAACTTTGGTCTGTTTTTTTTTTTCAATTTTGGCTTTCTTTCTGTCTTTCTTATACTCGATTCATCTGATATGTGACCCTTACCATTTTTTGCCGAGGTGAAAAATTCAATGAGGCGCAGGGACTTCTTTAATCATGTTATTGTGAGGATGTCAAGGCCTGAAATTACACTATTTTGCATTTTCCATACATGAATGAAAATTGTATTTAGTGCAGGTAGTGGTTTCTATAATGACCGGAGTGTCCCCAAATAATCCCGGTGTTGCACGTGCATTTGAAGTCTTTCATTTTCCCTCTCCGACTGAATGGAATAGGCCAAAACTCCGGGGGCCAAACTATCAACGCCGAATCGCCTTAATTAACCTGTACCGGGGGGTGGGGGACTGTTTGAGATGCCCGGAAAAAAAAAAACAAAAAATGGGTCTCCGAAACTAGTTTGTCATAAAATTTCAATAAAAAACTGCGGTCTCCCTCAATTCCCAGCTACTTTTTAGGGGTTTGAAGAAAATTTGGTAAATGTGCTTTGGACATGAAAAGTAGGTCTCTGTAAATGGTCCTAACTGGGGGTCACTGGAACTGAAAAGAGCCTGAAAATGAGGGAACTTATTAAAGTGGTCATCACCATACTTCCTCCCAATGTGATAACTCCCCCCCCCCCCAACCTGTAAATTTAATTGTTTTGCTGTCCAGACCCACATTTTGACACATTTTTGCATAAACACATTTTTTTCCACATTTTTTACCATTAACAGTTAATTTCCATTCCCACACACAAGCACATGCACACATACGAAACACACCACACACACAAATGTACACACACACAATAGTTCATAATGATGAAGTGGCATTCACAGGAAAAAAATAATTTTTTTATTTTGTCATAACAAAGGAAAACTTTCTAAATTAAGAGGTAACATACTCCTGTGACAAACATGTTATTGCACTACCATACCTAGTGTAAAATTACAGGGCATGCTATATGAAGAACTGCAGAGTGCCAGGGTCACTCTAGCCAAAACCTACCCACAACATGCCTACAACATAAGCAAATGTGGTGTATTTCTAATTACTGACCTTGATGTCCACAAATGGTTCCCTGTTTCTTGGTAGAACCTTCACTAACATGCTGCAAAGAGTCGCCAGACACAGTGAACCAAGATTAATTTACTATGATTTAAGTCTACCAAGAAATGTGTTACAATTGGTTACAAGTGTCACACTTTCTGTGCGTTTCTTGATAGTTTTAATGCCCCTGTTTCTTGCGTGTTAATGGATTCCAAGGGGGTGAGTGTTTTGGGCCCTGTAGACCTTTTGCTCAACCCCTCCATATAACTGTTTTGTTTTTCATACTTTGGAGTAATGGGAAATAAAGTTTGTGATGCACAGATGGATCAATCACCCAGCACTCTCTTATAGACTTACTTCGTAAGCCAAAAATAGAGTTTGGGAAACACTACCAATGAGACTACAATCCTAGAAAATAAGTAGTTTGTACACTTGATGCAATATATTGGCAACCATTCCCATGTTTCAACAAAGAGATCGATTGGTTAATCCTTGTTTCTTTAGAAAGCAGAGGTCCTCCCTTTTACCAAATTCGATTCCTCACTCCCCCATCAATGTGGGGGACCCTGGCAAAGCCTATGACAACATGATTCGATTCAACATTGAATTGGGGGAAGGGGGGTCACTTTTTTCCTAAACTCGGTGAATACCAACATGTTTTTTCTAGGATTGTATTTCCAATACATCAGAATGCATGGAACCCCTCAGCTCCTTCACCTTCCTTCAGAAGTGTGACCAACCTGGAGTTAATTACTCTACTCGCATCAGGGGAAGCCAGGTCCCTAAGCATTATATACCTCTACACTTCCAAGTTCAAGTTCAAATTAATTTGTTTCACACTGTTACTACAAAACATGATATTTTGGCAGATTGTATGCAAGTATCCACTAATTTATAATATCAATACTTAGCATTAGACTTGACATAAGCCCTACAGACAACATGAACCGTGGTCTAATTGGCTCATTTGCCTCCCCTTGGGGCTGACCTTAAATATCCAGGGGAGGCACTTCCCATTTCTTTCAAAGCAACATCCAAGGTGAAGACCCCTCAAATTTTAGTTCACAGGGGCATGACTGTATTTTGGGGAGGAAAATCCAGAAATCATGAAAATCATGACAACACATAAAATTAGGCTAAAAAAATACCAAAACCTGGGCCTGAATTCAAAACTGCAGAAATTTTGGCCACAAAAAAATCTCCAAAATCAGTTAATTCGAGCCATGAGTTCCAGACACATAGAAAAGAGTGTAGTAAAGATGTTTCCGATGTGCACAAATCGTTCCTAAGAAGTCAACAGTGTTAACAAGATTGCAATGCTGAAACACTACTTCGTAATCATATTCATATGGTATTTTACATCCATCTTGATATATGTTTAATTATTAAGCCAGAAGTTTATAAAATGTATGGAGTCACCCCACTAATAAACTAGGTGTAGCAGACGACGTCAGGCCGAGCCATGTTGGCGTCCGGAATATGGCCCTTAGCCTAAATGAAGAGTCACAAAATGTGGGATGGAGTTTGTGTCTTTAAATGAATTTTGAAATTAATCATAATGTGTGGACTAGGAACAAACCATTTGGTCGGTAAAGAATTTTGTCTGCGCCAGTTTTGTAATAATTCTGATGGTTTGGGGAAACTGGACACTTTTTAGTTTCTTATAACACTCAACTAGGCGTAAACGTTTTGAAACATCCAAATCTTTCGATGCTCTGTAGCTAAAAAAATCAGCCTTCATCATATGACTTTTTTCATTTTGTTGAAGAGTATGGTGGCTAATCTTCCAAAAAATTCAGTTTGAAGTAACCAGTCGCTTTATAGCCGAGATCGCATTTGTTGAAAGAGGTCATTTGTACACAAGTCCGATGGTGGAGTTTTTTAGTGGTTGATTCCGTAGATGTTGAATAATTAGGAGAATTTTTGAAAAATTTTGAACCCTAATTTGAACTATTTTTTTGTGCACATAGGAACTTCTTTATATTTTCAGACTACCCTTTTCCATGTCTTTAGTACATTTAAAGGATGACCTGAATTTAAGTTTTATAAAGTTTTTCATCTGACAGAATTGCTCACACCAAAACCCCATCTGTAAAGTTTTGTGCCGATTTTCACCCTTTTTGACGTGAGAGCTAAACGTGACTTTGTAACCCCTAGAGTAACTGTCGTGTGAAATTAATATTGTCGAACAAAATTGGGCACATTTTGCACAATACCATCCAAACCAACCATTCCTTAGCCCTAAGATTTCACAGGGTAATGAGAAACATGCAGCTTTCTTCATATAACCAAAATTTTGCGACTTCCAGGAAAAAAAATCTTGCACAGACAAATTTAGCCTAACATCAGTTTCCAATTTCACTTTATTAATAAATATAAGGTTGCTATTCCTCCTGTAGCAGCTTCGCGACCATCCAAAATCAGTGAAAGATTAATTTTTCGGAGATCACTTTTGAAAACCGTTTTATATGTTCGTAAACCTCCAAGTTGGTGATTTACACTACAGCAACCATTACGCCACCCAACCATACCCAGACTATAGTTGAGTACCCCTGGTATAAGAGCTACCTTTTGAAAATCAGATGTTAAGCCACTCGGTACTTACCATTAGGACTGACGTTCAACAAGCTATCTGGTCCCTTTACTAGGAGTAAGCATCTCATTTGCAGTCCACCGGACTGTTTGAGGTCAGTGCGCTGTCTTTACTACAAATGAATGCAAATAACCCATGCATAGTACACAACAGTACGTGTGAATCCCAAGTAGCATTACAGAACAACCTGTACGGGCTGGCATGGGCCGGAAAAACCTCCCTGTCTTCAATTCACGCTACCCCTACATTATAAGCTTACCATCATAATCGTTTTACGCCATGTTATTCCACCGTCCCATAGCGATGTCATCATGCGTTAGGCCGAGTTCAAAGCCCTACGTATACCTAATTATGAGAAACTGACCTGCCTACCATTTAAAGAGATGTTCCCCAGAGAATGTAATGGTACGCACAAAACGACGCAATTCATTGCTAACATGAGCAAAATTAACAAGTAGAAGATTCCGATGTGAAATAAATTCTGATGCATCAGTGGTGTTAATAGCTGTGGCAGGATGCTGGAACGTTTAAAAATACGCAACCACTCAGTCCAGCCCATACGGCAATTGAACTTCAGTTGGAATACACTGTTGTATTAAAGTCCGGACTATCTACGACTTGTTGGGGCAGTTATTAAGACTTCTTACGTTAACAAGATCGTCTTGGAAGGGTCAGTACACGAACGACACTTTACTATGTTAACTGCACCACCACTGCTGGACGTTCACATCATACATTTCCTTTGGGTGTTTTGTTATGAAAATGACAATTCTATATGAATACCCATCTATATATATTCATCCCATTCGTTAACCTCTAGTACTTTTTTCCGAAGGTATGCAGTGTAATGAGGGGATGTGCATTGGATGGAATTTAAAATTCCCTGCAAACTATGACATCTCCCACTAGCACGAAAAAAAAGCAATTATGTGCTTAATGAAATCATTCAGTCAAACTGAAAAAAAAAAAAAAAAAAAAAAATGCACATAGCTTACATTAACTCTTCAAACATTTGGACTAATCGTATTTGCTTAATATTATTCATGTACAGGTGAGTTGAATGTTGCTGACTTTTGAGGCTTTGAGCGCCGTGTTTTTGATACGAGGGTACAAAAGTCTTTGTACTGCTTCTGTATACATGAAAGGCGAGATTATCTTAGTTCGTTCAGGAATCAGGTGAATCGGCCCATATTCTGCCTCCTCCTCCAAGTCATCAGATATCGACGCTGTCCCAAAACTTGTCCCGCGGTGCACACGATGGGGTTGAATCGACTCTAATAGCCAATGACTTATGGTGTCACAATATAACTAATTTTGGTTTTATGTTCACTCAACACGACACATTGTTAACATTTTCAATTTTTAGGTGTTTTCCTAGATCTTTTTCCTAGACATTTAAGTCAAACACAGAGGATTTTGTTTTTCTCCCTTTCCTCAGTTAAGCTTCCAAGTACACACTGTCTAAAGAATGGACCACCATTTTGGCAAACTGAGGTCCTGTGGATCAATTGTGCTTGTCTGGGTTTAGGTAAATTATGTTTTTTCTGATCCATGTTCTCCTGTTTTTCATTTTCAGACTTGCGATGTGTCAACCTATGGGCTCCCCCCCTGTGCTCCACCCCATCAATTAAAGGAATCGCCCGATTTCATATAAAATTTTCTCGTCAATTAAATAACCTTGACCCCCATACCCCTCTTTGAGTTCCACGTCATATTTCGATATTTGATATAAGCACTGAATGTGATTTATAAGCCCAAAGACATTAAAGAACACCAGTAAGACTAATATTGGTCGACCAAAATGGAAACACGTTTTAATGCTCCTGACAAATCCAAACCAAACAACTTTCAGTGCTACAATTTCACATGGTAATGAGAATATTAGTAGCTTTCTTCCGACACCAAAATTTTTACCACTTTGTGAAATTGGGATTCCTGGGACAAGTTGTTTCAAATGAATCTCTCCAGTGAACATCACCATTGAGTGGAGACAACTTTATAACATTCTGCATAAACTGTTACTGGCACTTGAGACTAAATTTTGGTGACATAATCACACCAACTTGGAAAATGATGATTTTGACACTTGGTTATGATCCCTTTCCAAAACACCTCACTATGGCCGGCCGTGATCATTCTTCACTTGATGTTGTGAACCCTTTTAGTCAGGCATGCCTTAAGCAAATACTTACTTTTTATGGCCATAGTGTTGCTTCTCTACAACCAGCACCAAAATGTGTCCCATTACAAATAACCATGGTCTTATTTTAAGCATTATGAAAACACTTAATGTAATGAAATTGGTCCTAAGAAAGGTTACACAGTGCATGGACACATAGCACATTCAGCTTCACTTATCACTCAAAAAATCGTAATGGACGGCGACATGCGGAGCTGTAGACATGAGGGACCAACTAAAAGCCTCCTCCCAGACTAAACATTCAGTGCATATGGGTTGTGGATCAAGGCGAAATTAAACCTTGAAAGTGTTTTCGTCGGACTGTTCATCATGAAGCCCTTCTAATACCATTGCTATGGCATAGCCACCCTATTTAGAGCACTCTTCGTCACGTTTGGGTCCCTGTGCTTACAATACCATCCTAGCTGCAAACAAGCTTTCCATCCTGGAGAAACTAGCCTTCAATGTTAAGAGAAACTATCCTTCTGTCCTAGGAGCAATAGCCTTCATCCTGTGAGTAACTAGCCTTTCATCCAGGAACAAACTACCTTCTATCCTAGGAACAAACTAGCCTTCATATCCTAGAACAAACTAGCCTCTATCCTAGGAAAAAACTAGCCTGCATCCTGGAAGTAACTAGCATTCTATCTCGGAAACAACGAGAGCCTTCTATCCTTGGAAGTAACTACCATCTATCCTTGGAAGAAACTAGCCTCTATCCTTGGAAGTAACTAGCTTTCTAATCCTGGAGAAACTAGCCTCTATCCTTGGAATACAGCATTCTAATCCTTTGAAGCAACTAGCGCCTTCTAATCCTTGGAAGGTACTAGCTTTCTATCCTTGGAAGAACACCTTCATCCTGAAGTAACTAGCCTTCTGTCCTAAGGAAGCAACTCTTCCTTCTATCCAGGTAGAAACTAGCATCTTCTTTTCTAGGAAATAAGCTATCCTTCTCTCCTAAGAGTAAACTAGCATTTTTTTCTATACATTAACTAGCTCGCTCTCCTAGAGTAAGCGAGCCTTATCTTAGGAGTCAAACTAGCCTTCTATTCATAGGCACAAACTGGCTTTTCATCCTGAAGCAAAATTCTAGCCTTTCATCTTAGGAGCAAACTAGCCTTCTGTTTTTAGAAGTACGCTCACGCTTTACCCAAGCAAACCCATGTAAAAGCACTATACTAGTATAACCGTGTCCTTGCAAAGACTCAACAAGGTTTATGTAGGTGAGACAAAAGAGTCCCTAGAACGCTCTATGAACACGCGACCAGGGACCTTCTTCTGGCTTGGGGGGGTTTCTACCACATTGCAGGACACTGGTCACAAGCAGACACAGACCTGTCCACCATCGCTGGTGCAGGGAGACCAACAGTTAGCATGCGAGATACGGGAGGCCAATCTTTATCAAGAAAGAGACTTGCCCCCGCTAATAGAGACGGGGGCCGTGAAATCCCTACTGTTTGATTCTCTTCTGGAATACCACCAAATCTAGGACGCCACCAGCGTCAGAATCAGAAGAGGATCTGTCAGAACAGAATTCATCTTCCATCCACCCACTGATGACAGTGAATTGGTATCAACAATCATCGACCTGAAATATTCGGACTCCAAAGTGTAGTGGTCCGTTGCAAGTTTTTAAATTTATTTCACATACTAGTAATTCTGAATAGTTAATAGCTAAACATTAAAAGAACTAATCATGATTCACCCAAAAGAGTCAAAAAATTTTAATTTGCCTGGAATAACTTTTGAAAGTGAACAAAAGGTCTGTACAGTATCATGTTGATTTTTCAAAAACTTAACAGAAAATGAAGAAGCTGACCTCCATTCAATTATGTTGTTGTAAATAAGTGTCCGTATAGACGTAATGACAAAATATATCCATTTTGTCCTTATTGCTTTTTGGTCTTTTCACTTGTACGGCAACCCTAACCTATTCTTGTTACGACATGCAAAAATCTTATTGATTTTTCTTATTCCTAATTTAGCAATCACTGATAGTACCGGTATATTAATTCTCATACTCTCTGCAATCTCAGCACTAAAATGTCCATACCTCAATAACAATAATCCTCTACTCATCCACCCTACTCATGTGCAATTTTATTCCTTCTATTGACAATGAAACTCAAATTCAACAACGTTTGTTGCCAAAGTAAATTCAGCTGCTATACAATGTAAACTTCCTATGCATGGCTCTACTTCCAACCGAGGCTAAAATGATAACACGCTGACTTACAAGTTTTAATTCACGCCACGATTTCCCCCTACTCATGGCGTATCCTTCGACAACAACGTCCAGCGCAACCGCTGCTGCTGCTCGGGAGGTCTTGATAAGCACCAGGGTTTGTCACTTTTGGCAAATGCCACGGCAGGATTATCCTTCAAGTTGTTTCTAACAACCATGTGTCCCAATAAAAGCAGGTAAGGAGGCACTCATACCACAGATCACAATTTATAAATCGAATTATTGCTGTGGGCCCTTCCTTGTCAGTTTCCTCCTCTATTCACCGACCCTGATGGCAGACAGGCGCTGGGTCTCTACACTGATGCGCTTGGTTATTTTTTAAAAATAGCAGAAACTTTCAGGTTTAATCTCTGGTTTCTAATCTAGACAAAGATCAAAAGATTCCCAGGTTAACATGTAATGACCTTAAGAACACATGTCGTCATGTCTCAGAGAAACTCAACAGTGGCTGAGTGGCCACTTATTGGCAAAGTTTAAATCCCCAATAAGACCTCAGATTTTATCTTCGAATATTGAAAACCAGCACACGAAGATCATCTTTTGGCTGGTTCACCACCCCGAAGCATGGCTGATAATCCCAACAAATGCAATATAGTAGTCTCTGGTTCCAATCCCTGATGAAAATTGGACAACTTCTTGGCCGTATAATGCCAGCTGGTTCTGTCCCCGACAGTGCACTTTTCCCTCCCCTTTTATCTAATCTATCCCCTATATATCAAACAACACGCCAGAATCCCACACTGACCGGGCCTGAGCTGGTATGTGCATAAACATGCAGAGTGACACAAGGTTGGACGGCGATATGGGAAGGTAAGATCTGAGTAGCCACATCCCGAGGGGAAAACCGAATTACCTGGTTTGATTTGGGGCAAAAAATACGGGGATCAGGTAGCAATTTCCGCTCTGCCTTAGCGAAGAGACCACATCTCGGCGTTGACTATTACTATTACTGCATTACCCTTTACTTTGGAGTAAATTGGTTTTGTTCTTGTTTCTTGTGTTTAGTCGGGCCAAGAGAAGAAAGAGCTCAAGTGATAAGCCACTTCATGTGTGTAACATGTGCGAGGTGACCTTTGATCAATTAGAGGTTTTTAAAACCCCCATTTTCAGCATTGTTGTCACCCCAATACGCCATATATTTTAGAAGTCCCACCCAAGACCCCTATTTGTGAAAATTTTATCACACTGTTCACCGCACACGGGTGAAGAACGCAACCTATTTGGGAGTGGGAGGAAGGTTTTGAAAAATTTACTCCCAAAGACATCCATTTTTGTAGAATTTTTTGCAAATTTGTCACTCCCAAAATGTTTTTGGTTGGTTTTTTTTTTTTTTTTTTTTTTTTAAAAATCCCTTATTTTTTGCACGTCCTCCTCTGACATCGAATGCCCCTGAGTTTCACCCATATCCATTTCATGTGGGGGGCCACTGGGGGGGGGGGTCTACAGGCTGCCTCAGTCTCACAGGGCACAAGCAAAGCAACCATAAAATGAGCAGAAGATATCAATGACGTACTCGTTCAAGCATCAATATTAATTGTTATCTGTTCTCCTATCAAAGGGACATTGTGTGATCCATATCCCACCCCCCCCCCCAACTTGCCACAGTAAGTTCAGATTATCTTTCCTCATATCAACCCTTGGGCTAAGTATGGTGTTAAGTGCGCTTCAATCTGTTCTTTTCACCCTATTATTCAGGAATTTAAAACATCTGTCGACAAATTAGCCTATGGGAACCTTGCAATACATGAAGGCGAATTATCTTAGTTTCGTTTATTAGAAGCAGTGAATCGAGCCACAATTTCTGCTGCCTCCTCTCCCAATTAAATCGACGCTGTCCAAAATTTTTTTCCCGCGTGACACGATGGTTGAATCTACTAATAAGAGCCCATGACTTAATGGTGTCACAATAATAACTAATTTTGTTTTTAGTTCGCTCAAACAGCACACAGTTTAACATTTTCAATTTTTAGGTGTTTTTTAGATCTATTTTCCTATGAACATTTAAGTCAAACACTAGAGGAATTTTTGTTTTTTTCCTCCTCTTCTTTCTCTCCTCCCTCCACCCTTTCTTCTCCTTTCCATCATTGGAGCTATCCAAGTCAACACTTCTAAAGAATGGACCCTCATTTGCACACTGAGGTCCTGTGGTTTCAAATCTGTGCTTGTCTGGTTTAAGTAAATTATGTGTTTTTCTGATCCATGTTCTCCCTGCTTTTTTTTTCATGTGCAGACTTTGCGAGTGCAACTAATGGGTCCACCCCACTGTACTACCCAATCAATTAAATGGAAATGCACAGTTTTCATATAAATTTTTCTCTCAATTAAAATAAACCTTGACCCCCATACCCCATCTGTAATTCCACGTCGATATATTTCGATAATTTGATATAAAGCACTGAAAATGTGATTTGTATAAGCCCCCAAGACATTACAGAACACCATTAAGACTAATATTGGTCGACCAAATGGAACACGTTTTGATGCCCTACATCCAACCAAACAACTTTCAGTGCTACAATTTCACATGTGAATGAGAATAGTAGTAGCTTTCTTCCGACACAAAATTTTTGACCACTTGTTGAAATTTGGGATTCCTGGGGACAAGTTGTTTACAAATGAATCCTCCAGTGAGACATCACCATTGATGGAGACAACCTTAACATTCTTGCATAAATGTACTTGCACTTGAGACTAATTTTGGTTTTTAATAATTTCACACCAAAATTGAAAATAGATTTTGACACTTGGTTATGATCCCTTTCCCAAAACACATCACTACGTGGCCGTTATCCATTCTTCCCTTGATGCTTTGAACCCTTTTTAAGTCAGGCATGCTTAATCAAATCTTAAGCTTTTATGGCCATATTGTTGCTCTCTACAAACCAGCACCAACTGTGTCCCATTACAAATAACCATGGTCTTATTTTGTAACTTTTTATGAAAACACTTAATGTTAATGCAATTGTCCTAGAAAGGTTCAACAAGTGCATGGACACATAAAAAAGCACTCATGCCTTGCACTATCATCATACAAAATCGTAAGGGACGGCACAATGCGGAGCTGAGACATGATGGACCAACTAAAAGCCACTCATCCCAAGACTAAACATTCATGCATATGGTTGGGAGAATTCGAACTAATAACCTACCCTTGAAATTGTTCGCCTGACTGTTCATCATGAACCCTTCTAAATACACATGCTAGTGCAATAGCACACCTATTTAGACTCTTACGTCCACGTTTTGGGTCCTGTCTTACAATAACCTATCCTAGCTGGCAAACAAGCTTTCATCCTAGAGAACTAGCCTTCAATTTAAGAGCAAAACTCAGCCTTCTGTCCTAGGAGCAAACTAGCCTTCTATCCTTGGAAGTAACTAGCCTTCTGTCCTAGAACAACTAGCCTTCTGATCCTAGGAACAAACATAGCCTTCCTCTCCTAGGAAAAACTACCTTCTATCCTAGGAACAAACTAGCCTGCTATTCTTGGAAGTAACTAGCATTCGATCCTAGAACAAACTAGCCCTTCTAATCCTTGGAAGTAACGTACATTCTATCCTTGGAAGAAACTATAGCCTTCTATCCTTGAATAACCGCTTTCTATCCTTGGAAGAACTAGCCTTTCTTCCTTGAATAACTAGCATTCGATCCTTGGAAAAACTAGCCTTCTATCCTTGGAAGTAACTAGCGTTCTATCCTTGGAAAAACTAGTCCTTCTATCCTTGGAAGTAATAGCCTCTGTCCTAGAGCAAAGTCTCCTTCTATCCAGTAGAAACTAGCATTCTGTTCGAGGAGAAGCTATCCTTCTATCTAAGGTAAACTACATTTTTTTCTATGACATAACTAGCCTTCTATCCTAGGAGTAAGCTACCTTCAATCTTAGAGCAAACGATCCTTCTATCATTGACAAACTGGCTTTTCAGCTGGAAGCAAATTATGATATAAGCCTTTCCATCTTAGGAGCACAGCCTTTGTTTTAGAAGTACGCAAGGAAGCCTTTATCCCACAAACCCATGAAAACGCACGATACTAGGATCCCTGGTCCCTTGCCAAGACTGCAACAAGGTTTATGTAGGTGAGACAAAACATCCTTAGGGAACGTCTCCCCCTATGAACACGTGACCAGGGACACTTCTGCTGTCTACCAACATTGCAGGTACTACTGTTCACAAACGCAGACACAGACAATGTCCACCATCCTGTGTCAGGAAGACAAACAGTTTAGCATGGCGAGATACTGGAGGCCATCTTTGATAAGAAAGCGACTTGTCCCCCACTCTAACTATAGACGGGGGCCGTGAATCCAATCCCTAAACTGTTTGATTCTCTTCTGGAAATACAGCCAAGATCTAGGACGCCCAACCAGCGTCGATCAAGAAGAGGATCTGTCAGACAGAATTCAGCTTCCACCCACTTATGAAAGTGATTGGGTATCACACCGAAATAATTCGGACTCCAAAATGTGAGAGTGTCGTTGCAAGTTTTAAATTTTTCTTTCAACTATACTAGTAATTCTTAATAGTTTTAATAGCTAACAGTAAAAAGACTATCATGGATTCCCCCCAACGATTCAAATATTTGAATTCTGGAATAGCTTGAACGTGAACCAAAAGTCTGTAAAGTATCTGTTATTTTTTTCAAAACTTAACAGACAGGAAGAAGCATGGACCTCCATTCATTAATGTGTTGTAATAAGTGTCCGTAGAATTAATTGCACTAAAATAAATATCCGATTGTTGTGCCTTAGTAAGGCTTTTTTTTGTCTTTTCACTTTTAGGCACCCCTACACTATTCTTGTACAGACATGCCAAAAAAATCTGATATGAGTGTTTATATTCCTACTTTAGCAATCCCTGATAGTACCGGTTAGGTATTCTCATACTACTCTGCAATGCACAAAAATGTTCCATAACTTCTAATAACAGATAATCCTCTACTAATCCACACTACCATTGCAATTTTATTTCCTTCTATTTTACATGAAACATCAAATTCAACAATTTTTCTTCAACAAGAAAATTCATGCTCTATACAAATAGGTAAACTTCCTCATGCATGGCTCGACTCCACCAGGCCCTAAAATGATAAAAAACGCTACTTACAATTTAATTCGCAGCGACGATTTCCCCCTATATCATGCGTATCCTCGACAACAACATCCACGAACAGCTGCTCGGAGTCTTGAATAATTCCAGGTTTTTCACTTTGGCAAAATGCCAAGGCAGATATCCTTCAAGTTGTTCTAACACCAAGTGTCCCAGATAAAAGCATGTAGGCCTACTCGATACCACAGATCAAATTTATCAGCGAATTATTGCTGTGGGCACATTCCTTGTCAGTTTTTCCGCTATTCACCCTGATGGCAGGCACAGGCGCTGGGTCTCTACACTGATGCGCTTGTTATTTAAAAATACAGACTTTTCGGGTTAATTCGGGTTTCTTCTAATCTATGACAAAGATCAAAAGATTCCCAGGTTAACATGGAATGACCTTTAAGAAATGTTCGTCATGTCCTCAAGAAGAAACTCACAGTGGACGCAGTGCACATTATGGCAACGTTTTTAATCCCCCAAAAAATAAGACCTCAGATGTTACTTTCGTAATATTGAAAACCAGTCAAAACCGAAAGATCAGCTTTTTGGCTGGTCACACCGGCACATCTGATAATACCAAACAAAATGCAATATAGTAGTCTCTGGTTCCAATCCCTGATGAAAATTGGACAATTCCTTATTCCGTATAATGCCGCTGGGCTGTCTGTCCCCGACAGTGCACTTTCCCCCCTTTTACTGAAGCTTCCCTATATCAAAACAACAACGCAAGAATCCCACTGGACCGGGCCCCTGAGGCTGTATGTGCATAACAATGCAGATGACCCCAGGTTCGACGGCGATATGGGAAGGGTAAGATATGAGTATCCCCAGCCCGAGGGTAAAACCTAAATTACTTTTTGATTTGGGGCAAAATACGGGGATCAGGGTAGAATTTCTCTCCTCCTTAGCAGAAATGAACCCATCTCTGCGTGTGACTATTAACTATTAACTGCATTACCCTTTACTTTGGAGTAATTTGGTTGTTGTTCTTGTTCTTGTGGTTAGTGCCAATAGAAGAAAGAGCTCACGTGATTAGCCGCAATCATGTGTGGACATGTGCGAGGTGACCTGTTAACAATTAAGTTGTTAAAACCCCCCCATTTTCAGCAGTGTTTGTTCACCTTCACCCACCACCAATACCCACATCTAGTTTGAAATTCCACCCAAAGACCCCATATTTGTGAAATTTTATCACTGTCACCCACAGCACCTCTTTGGGAGTGGGGGAAGTTTTTTTGAAAATTTTACCCCAAAGACAATCCATTTTTTTTAATTAATTAGAATTTTTTGCAAATTTGTCATCCAAAATGTTTTTGGTTGGTTTTTTTGTCGTCTCTCCCTAAAGATCCCTATTTTGGGAGTCCTTCGTGGTTGAATGCCCCTGGGTTTGCCAGCCTGACACCCATATCCATTCATAGTGGCCCCACTGGGGGGGGGGGGTGTCTACAGGCGCCTCAGTCTTCTCACAGGGCACAAGCAAAGCAACCCATAAATGAGCAGAGATATCAAATGACGTCTCTGTTCAAGCAGCATATTAATGTTTTATTGTTTCCTAATAAAAGACATTGTGTGATCCATAGTCTCCACCCCCCCCCCCACTCTGTCCACGGCGTAAGTTCAGATTATCTTCCTCATATCA